>JARWMV010000030.1:0-198025 GCA_030998015.1 Ceratorhiza oryzae-sativae
ACAAGCTCTATTTACTCCAGAATCAGTTTCTCAAATAGAAGCTACTCGCATTCTGGGAGTTAGAGGTCCTTCTACTTACTTGGAGAGTTATCTAGGAACTTCATTTACTCCTGTAGAGAAAGACTATCCTAGACGCATAGGAGTAGGTCCTAGGCAATCAGGAAGAGTGCTAGAACCTCTATTACCTCCTGCTCAAGTGACTGAAGCTGGTCCTTCAGCTTTACCCACTATTGGAGAAGTAAATGAGGATGATACTGATCAGGACCAGGACTCTCCCTTGGTAAATAAACCTGCTAGACCTGTCAATCTTTTGACAATGCTATTAGAAAGGAACCTTTAGGGGTCGACTTAGCAAAGGTCATGCAGTCACTATTGAGGAAGAGTTTCCACCTCATGAACAGTATACTGGAAGACCAGCATCTCCTTACCCACCTAGGGAGCCAATAACCCCTTCTAGGCCAGTAAGGGATGACTCTGGGACTGTTCCTCAAGGGCTGTTCCCCTTATTGTTACTACTAGTGAAGAAGACTCTTCTGAGGAAGAAGCTAGGAGACCTAGGCATAGGAGTTCTAATAGAACTTCAGATGCTGAAGCAGGTAGGCCTACAGAAGATCATAGGGCTGAAGGTTTTAGAGAGCCTACTGGACCTTCTGTAACTATGACTGGAGATCCTTCAAAGATGCCAGTTTATAGCCCTGAAGGGAATACCTTATTAGGTTTCCAGCCATTAGTACCTCAGTCACAATTACCTGCTGATGCTAGCATACATATGCCACAAGTTTCTAGACCTACTGAAGCTGAAACATTTAGAACTCAGAGGTTTGACCCTTATCAACCCTTCGTGATAAATCTAGGACCAGGATTCTCTGGTCTGGCTTCTACTCCACCTAGGAGGCCACCAGGACCTCCTCCCACTGGACCTCCTGCCTCTAGTGGCAGGAATTTCTCAGGAGGAAGTACAGGTCCACCCAATCCTCCAGGAGGAGGACAGGGGCCACCTAACCCTCCAGTAGGTCAAAGTTACCCTCAGCAAGGAGGAGGACATATTCCTCATGTTCCTCCCATTCCACCTATTCCACCCAATACACCTAGGTGTTACGGGTTAGGGTACACTTGAATATCTAGAGCTTAAGCAAATGTAGATATGTTAGTATACACTAATCGTACTCAATACTTCTTAGACTAGAGTAAGAAGGCTCAAAGTAGTTGCAACGCGATCAAGTAACACTCAAGGTAGTCTTAATCTTTCACAGTGTAAACTGACTAATTTATAGGTATAAAGAGCAAGACTACTATGGTCAGGTTCCCTTAGATATCTTAAATGTAGTTCAGCCCTAGTCGCTTGGACTAACTGATACTAATCTTAATACTAGACTTAAGCGATAGCTTATAGGATAGATGGTGGGCTGCCTAATGCGTGTACTTCCTCAGCTACAGGTACTTAGATTTCCTCTAATAGCTGGTACTTAATGTCATGCTCAATCAGGCAATATTGTATCCTTATATATCTCTGTATATAAGATACAATGAATCAGACAGTATATAACTAATATGGTACTTCTAGAACCTCAAAGGGACCATCATACTTCATCTGGAGTTTCCTTCCTTTTCCCTTCTGATTTCTCAGCAGGTTCAGGGAATGTGGATTCAGCATGACCAAATCTCCTTCCTGTAGATCAAGATAACTATGATTCTTGTTGTATTGATCCTCCATGTGAACCTGAGCCAATTTCAAGGCATCCTGAGCTTGAGAGCGAATAGCTTTCATCATCTCATTGAAGTTCACAGCTTTAGGATCTTCTACAGAGGGTCTGGCTAAAGCTTTACCAGTAGAAGTAAGTAAATCTGAGGGTCGAAGTGGTTCAAATCCTAAAAGAAGATAAGAAGGTGTAAATCCTGTAGATGTATGCCCATGGTGTTGTAAGCAAAGCTAAAATCATTTAGGAGGTCACTCCAATTGTCCATTGAAGGAAAGACAAAAGCTCTTAAGGCAATCTCTAAGGTTTGGTTCATAATCTCACTCTGTCCATCAGCTTGTGGGTGGTAAGCTGTAGTAAGTGATCTCTGAATTCCAACCAAAGAGGTTAATTGTTCCCAAAAGGCTCCTGTCCATCTAGAGTCTCTGTCAGTAATAACCTGTCTTGGAAGACCATACTTGGTCCATATATGTGCATGGAATAGTTTGGCAGTCTCTTCCTCATTGATAGAAGTATTGCAAGGGATAAAGTGTGCATACTTAGTTAATTTATCAACTATAGTTAGTATGGCATTAAATCCATTGCTAGGAGGAAGATCCATTATAAAATCCATGGTTACTACTTCAAAAGGCTGACTAGGAATTGGAATAGATTGAAGAAAACCTCTTTGTCCATGTCTTTTAGGCTTAGCCTTTTGACAAATATCACAAGTGCGCACATATTCCTTAATGACTTGTACCATCTTAGGCCAGTAGTAGGTGGAAGCTACTTTATTGTAGGTCCTATGGTAGCCAGCATGAGCTCCTTCTTGAAGAGAGTCATGTATTTCAGCTACTACTTCCTTCTGTAAGTCTTTAGGGACACACAGCTTGTAATTGTCATCTCTGCAAAAGTAAATAAGACCATTTTCTCCAACCCTGTATTGTTTGTAGGGTGGATTTAGATGATCATATTCGCCTTGCAGTTTCTTGAGTACATCAGCAAAATGGGAATCATTAGTGTATGCTTCATGAAAGCGATTAACTTCAGATTCATTAATACTGATGTGTAGCTCATTCAAACCTGATGTAGCAAGAGAAACATTAGCTTTATATACTTTGTTTCTTACCTTAAACCTTGTCCTAAAACCTTTGGAAGGCTTTTCTTCATTGGCTAAAGCATGCATAGTCGATTGGACTAGCAAATCCTTCTCAAAGTCTACACCTATTTCTTGGTATAGATTCTTCAAGGCATCTTCAGTGTCATTGTTAAAAGTAAGAGGAGTTGATAAGTCTGCTAAAGGTCCATCTTGTCTAGGGATCCTTCTTCTTAGTCTAGAGATTGGGTCAACATTAGTATGGACTTTGCCAGCTCTATGGACTATTACTAAGTCTGGAAAGGCAGCTATTACTATGCCATAACCAGATAGCCTTCTGTTCACAGTTTGGTAAGTCTTACTCCATTTAAGGGCAGCATGATCTGACACTACTACAACTTTAGCACCTTCAAGATACATGTGGAATTTCACTAGACCATCTCTTACACCTAGAGCTTCTCTTTCAGTGGCTGAGTACCTTGTCTCAGCTGATTTGAGGAGTCTTGACCAGTATGCAATGACTCGCTCTATGTGTACTTCAGTTTCTTCAAAGTCTTCATTCCAAGTATCTTCATAGTCAAAAGTTTCAGTACCATCAGCCCCCCCAGTCAGGATGACCTTTCCTTTGGAGTCAGGTGTAATAAACCTGGGGACAGGTAACCCTTCTTGGTGAGCTTTCTTACATTGATCATAAACTCTAGTTCCTTTCAGGTCCTTAAGTTTCATGGTTTGAATTTGCTGCAAGATAGCAGCTATTCCAAAGTCACATGCATCAGTATAAAGCCTATAGGGCATCCCTGGTATTGGGTAAGAGAGAACTGGTGCATTGGCTAGGACTAGCTTAGCTAGTTTGAAAGCATGGGATTCCAATTTATCCCATTTCCACTTGACACTCTTCTTCAAGAGATTAAATAATGGAGCTACTATCCAAGTATAATATGGAATATAACTTGAAAAGTAGGTCATCATTCCTAAGAATGTTTGTAATGTAGGTATATCCTTAGGTTCCTCTAATTGTAGAATGCCTTCCACTTTCTCCTTATGGGTAGACATGCCAAGTCTGGACACCTTTTGTCCTAAAAGGAGTAAAGATTGATATCCAAGGTGGCATTTACCAGGAGAAAGAGTCAATCCAGAGTCTGCAATGGCCTTTAATACTTTGTCCAAATGCTCACAGTGGTCTTCAAATGACTTGCTGTATATCACAATATCATCTATATATACTAGAGCAAATATCCACAAGAATGGGGCCAAAACATCAGTCATAACCCTTTGGAATACTGGAGGTCCATTTCTCCATCCAAAAGGCATTCTTCTGAATTGAAAGTGTCCTCTGTGACATCTAAATGCTGTCTTAGGCCTATCCTCATCCTTTATCTGGAGTTGAGTAAAGCCTGCTAGAGCATCTAGAGTACTGAGGTATTGGGCTCCTTCAAGTGAATGAAGGATGTCTTGTTGCCTAGGTAGAGGGTATTCATCTGGTATAGCTACTGCATTAAGCTTCCTGTAATCAATGCACAAGCGAGGCTTATTATTCCGCCATACTACAAGCACTGGGAAGCCCCAAGGGCTCTTAGATTCCTCAATTACACCTAAGCGCAACCAATCATCTATTTGCTTGTCTATAGCAGCCTTAGCTTCTTCACTTGGCCTATAAGGAGTTAAAGCAATTTCTTTTGTACCTGGTCTGAGATTAATCTCTACCCTGGCTGGGTAATTACCAAGTCTGCCATCTAATCCAAAAGCTTCAAAGTTCTTCTTCACCACCTTTTGCAAGCTTTTCTTCTGATCTGGGGTCAAATTGTCTCCCCAATGTACCTCTGTCAAGAGTCTTTCCCTAGGGACTGGCTCTGGGTCAGGCAGTTCAGCAGTTTTAGGGCCTCCTTCTGGCTGCTTTGAGAGTTCAATTTCTTCAGCAGTAGGAGAAGGTACTTTGACTTCCTTCATAAGAGTATTTATTAGATGTGCCTTGGCTTCTCCTGCCTTCCTAAGTTCTTCAGGCAAATCTTTTTCTTTATCCAATGCAATCTTGGGGTCATGCATATATCCTATGACATGTCCTTTGGGTAAATGCACTGGCCTCTGAGAAAAATTAGTTATCTGAATAGTCTTAGTAGCAGGAGTGATGATGCTGTCTGTAGTTCCATGAACATCTAAAGTTCCATTATTACTTTCTAGACTACCTTCAATAAAACCTTCTTGCAGTCCTTCCTGGAATTCAACTAGAATAGGCACTTGTGTAATGAATTCAGCCTTTAAAAATACATCCCTAGCTAATTTAACTGGGGTAGCACCTTCAGGCCCTTTCTTTAAGGCTTTCTTCTTAGAAGATTTTTTCCTATGAAAGGCTCTTCTTTCTAGGTTTGTCTTGAAGTCTGGTCTAGTGTAAACTTGAAATACATTTCCAGCTTCATCCAATCTTGGTTCAGTTTCTAATTCAATCACTTCAGCAGACCTACCAGAGTTGCCAAAGAGTATTCTGCTAGGTGAGGAAAGATGATCTAAAGAGATTCTATATTGGTTAGAAAAGTCATTACCCAGAATGAAAGGTACTTTCATCCCTTTCACTACATAGGCTTCTACCTGCATCCTTACAGGTCCATCCTTAGTAGGGAAGGTTAAGTCTAATACTACATATCCTGTAATACTAGTTTTACCAGTCACTTGAATAAGATTTATCTTTTGGCCAGATTTCTCTTTAGGAGGTTGTTTCAAGCTAGTCAGAAAATTATAGCTAATCAGGGTAATATCAGACCCTGAGTCAACAGTAATTTCTGCTAAGCCTTCTTCATTCCCTACCCTAGCCATAGCTACTGTAGGTCTAGTTCCCAAGAAATGAGTTCCTGAAGGACGTTCCATCACCTTTTTAAGAGTAATAGTTTTATTCTCAGGGATTGATTTAAGGTCAAGAGGCTCATTCCTGGTAGATAATTGAATAGAAAATGATTTGGTAGCCATTGTTTGATTTGCTAATGCATTATAATTGTGTACTGCCTGTATATCCTGGTCATCTGCATTTACTCCCAAGTCCTCTGTCTCATTAGATTCAGAAGGTTGGGAATTAATTAAAAATCCGAGTCAGAAGAAGAGCTAGAAGAATCAGATTCTTCCTCTTGGACTTCAGAAGGCTCAGTTTCAGATGATTCAGGATCAGAATCATTGCAGGCAGCTTCATATTCAGCATAAGCAGTTTGTTCAGCTTAGAGATGTCGCGCGAGAATACCGGCGCGTACCCGCACCGGATTTGCTCGGTGAGTTCGAATCCGTTGAAAAAACTGCATATATGCGCATGTTCGCGCCGCTGAGAGGTTTCCACGCATATATACAGTTTTTTCAACGGATTCGAACTCGCCGAGCAAATCCAGTGCGGGTATGCGCCGGTATTCTCGCACGACATCTCTAGTTCAGCTTCAATAGTTTCAGCAAAATAAACTTGGACATTGTTAGCATTAGATTTATTATGCTTGCACTCCTTGTCATAGTGCATAAGACTTCCACAATGGATACAGCCTCTCATTCCTCTAGCTTTAGGAGTCCCTTTCTTATGTTTGGAAACATTAGAATTGTCTGGGGGGAAGGGCCTCTTATAGCCTTTGAATTTATCAGGCTGCTTTGACTTGAACTTAGAGTTAGAAGAATTTACTGCATGAGCACTAGCTTTGTGACCATGCTTTTTCTGATGCTTTTCAGCCTTCAAAGCTTTGATCACCTCCTTGACTGTGTCATAGGTAGCTTGGTTGTTCATATGGCAAGGCCAATCTTGCAATAAGTCTTCTTGTTCCTTAATTCTAGTCACATAGGTGGACCAGTCTGCAATATCCTCATGGTTGACTATAGTTCTCCATTGTGTAGGAGCAGACCTAGCCACTTCAGCAATGATAGTGAGGTCATCCCAGTCTTCTACCATGTCAAGCAGTTTCTTTTTGCGAAGTGCATACTGAACTGGAGTTTCTTTATTGTTGCCTGAATCCCTAAACCTGGCTGCCAAAGCCTTGTTCCTAGCCTTGGTAATCCAAGTGGGAGTCCAAAAGAAACTAATTAAGCGAGCTCTCATCTGATTCCAATCTGTAGACATTCTAAGCCTTTGTTCCTCATTGAACTGATACCACCATTGTTTAGCATCTCCAGTAAACCTGAATGGGATAGTCAGGGTGAGTTGGTTGTTCTCATTTAAACCCATGGCTATATAACGACTGATTTGGTCTATCCATTCATATAGTTCATCTGGATCACCATCATACTCTGGTATCACTTCAGGCTTCAATTTCATGTCTAGATGAGGTCGATTATTTTGGTTGTTATTGTTGCCATTTCCTCCAGCTCCTCTAGGGCCTTCTGGGCCTGGTGGACCTGGTGGACCTTGTGGACCATCTCTTCCATCCCTGCCATCCCTTCCAGGGGGACCTTGGTCCCCTGGACGTCCTGGAGGGCCTTGAATCCAAGGATAAGGACCATTAGGAGGATTTCCAGGGGGCCCTGGAGGTCCAGGTGGTCCTGGTGGTCCTGGTGGCCTAGGAGTATTGGGTGGAATAGGTGGAATGGGAGGAATATGAAGAACATGTCCTCCTCCTTGCTGAGGGTAACTTTGACCTACTGGAGGGTTAGGTGGCCCCTGTCCTCCTCCTGGAGGATTAGGTGGACCTGCGCTTCCTCCTGAGAAATTCCTACCACTAGAGGCAGGAGGTCCAATGGGAGGAGGTCCTGGTGGCCTCCTAGGTGGAGTAGAAGCCAGACCAGAGAACCCTGGTCCTAGATTAATCACAAAGGGTTGATAAGGATCAAACCTCTGAGTTCTAAATGTTTCAGCTTCAGTAGGTCTAGAGACTTGTGGCATATGTATGCTAGCATCAGCAGGTAGATGTGACTGAGGTACCAATGGCTGGAATCCTAATAAGGTATTCCCTTCAGGACTATAAACTGGCATCTTTGAAGGATCTCCAGTCATAGTTACAGAAGGTCCAGTAGGTTCTCTAAAACCTTCAGCCCTATGATCTTCTGTAGGCCTACCTGCTTCAGCATCTGAAGTTCTATTAGAACTCCTATGCCTAGGTCTCCTAGCTTCTTCCTCAGAAGAGTCTTCTTCACTAGTAGTAACAATAAGGGGAACAGCTCCTTGAGGAATAGTCCCAGAGTCATTCCTTACTGGCCTAGAAGGGGTTATTGGCTCCCTAGGTGGGTAAGGAGATGATGGTCTTCCAGTATACTGTTCTTGAGGAGGAAACTCTTCCTCAATAGTGACTGCATGACCTTTGCTAAGTCGACCCCTGAAAGGTTCCTTTCTAATAGCATTGTCAAAGGATTGACGTGGTCTAGCAGGTTTATTTACCAAGGGAGAGTCCTGGTCCTGATCAGTATCATCCTCATTTACTTCTCCAATAGTGGGTAAAGCTGAAGTACCAGCTTCAGTCACTTGAGCAGGAGGTAATAGAGGTTCTAGCACTCTTCCTGATTGCCTAGGACCTACTCCTATGCGTCTAGGATAGTCTTTATCTACAGGAGTAAATGAAGTTCCTAGATAACTCTCTAAGTAAGTAGAAGGACCTCTAACTCCCAGAATGCGAGTAGCTTCTATTTGAGAAACTGATTCTGGAGTAAATAGAGCTTGTAGTCTCTTCTCGCTTGGAGTCCTTATAGGAGTAATTGCACCTAAAGCTTCAGGTCTAGCTGGAGAACTAGTTACAGGGCCAATGAAGCTTCTTCCTTGAGCCATAGCTGAAGTAGATGCAAATCCAGAAGGTTGAATTGCAGTCATGGTAGTATCCTCAGCAGAATCATCTGCTATCCTTGTGATATCTTCCACTTCCTGCTCTTCTATTTGAACTAGCTCCTCTCCACCACCCACTGGCTCATCTGGATCCTCCTGAACTTCTAGAGGTTTGAATTCTAGACGACCAGTAGGAGATCTAATTGAGTCAATAGTATGCTTAGGATGAGGGGCTGGAGCATATTCTGGAGTCTTGGATCTACTCTCTGAATTTTCCCACATTATTTCATTGAGCTCCCTTTGCTTCCCTTTACCAAGGTCTTGCATAGCTTGGTGTTCAATAAAGAGGTAAGCCAAAAAGCGCTCAACTTCATCCCTGAATAATACACAAGCAACTTCATGCTGTTTCTTACTAAAAGCAAAATGCTTCCTAGTTTCAGGGAATGCAGGAACATCTGGATGAGGTATAGGATGCCTGCTCCTAACAGGGAGCAGTTGGGACTTACAAGCAGAGAGCTTAGTCCTAAAGCTCCTATGCCTGTTCAAGTCAATGAACATGACAGGTTCTCCAGAAGCAGACCAAGACCATTCTGGCCTAAATGTACATAAATAATCCAATTCTTGTAAGAGATCCTTGAAGAATTCTCTACACCCAATGGATGGATATTTAATGTGCATTACATGGGGATGAGGACGTTCATATATCTTCCTACCTACTGCTCTAACTAACCTTCTCCTATCTGCTATCTCTGGATGCATCCTGGTTAAGTTTGTCATCCTAGTAGCAGCAGGTTGGTAAGTCAGATGCCTTTGCTCTCTAGGAGTAAGAGCAATATATGAACTAGATTCATTAGGAGGGATGGGCAAGTATTGTTCATAATCTACAGTATCCTGGTTATGATAACTATAGTCTGATTGTACATGCCTACCTCCTGCATCACTTCCTACCATGGAATCAGATGTATAAGGCTCTTCAGGTGGTAATGGATGGTGAGTACTGTCCCAAAAACTTCCAGGGACATGCACAGAAATATTTGAAGTACTGGCCATAACAGTTCTTCTCCAGTTCAAGATGAATTTGTACTTAGGAATAATTTTCAAAATATGTTTCAGTTACAAATTGATAAATGGCTTGATAAACTGTATCCCAGTAGCTGGTATGGGGTGACCAGAAAGACCTAATAAATGTGTGTTGAACTTTTATTGGTTGTGGTTGATCAGGAAGATGTTGAATATAGACTTCAAATTCAAGTCCAGCACTTAGAGCACTTGATACTGAATGTATTGGAATATATGGCCTATAATTCCTAAATGTAAATGTCAGAGTGATATGTGGGGGTGGACCACTAGTACTACTATAACCTAAAACAGTAATTGTAGGGTTTGGGGCTTGAATCCAGACAGGATCTATCTCAAGAGCCCAAGATATGTTGTTGTATTCTGTGGTAAGAAAAGTATTTCTATACACAGAGTGGTCAAAATTGAGAAATTCCGTTTTGGGCAATAGATTGACCAAAAATGGCAATGTTAGTTGATAGTTACTTGATGTAGTAACCTGGGTCGCTTCACCAATGTTACGGGTTAGGGTACACTTGAATATCTAGAGCTTAAGCAAATGTAGATATGTTAGTATACACTAATCGTACTCAATACTTCTTAGACTAGAGTAAGAAGGCTCAAAGTAGTTGCAACGCGATCAAGTAACACTCAAGGTAGTCTTAATCTTTCACAGTGTAAACTGACTAATTTATAGGTATAAAGAGCAAGACTACTATGGTCAGGTTCCCTTAGATATCTTAAATGTAGTTCAGCCCTAGTCGCTTGGACTAACTGATACTAATCTTAATACTAGACTTAAGCGATAGCTTATAGGATAGATGGTGGGCTGCCTAATGCGTGTACTTCCTCAGCTACAGGTACTTAGATTTCCTCTAATAGCTGGTACTTAATGTCATGCTCAATCAGGCAATATTGTATCCTTATATATCTCTGTATATAAGATACAATGAATCAGACAGTATATAACTAATATGGTACTTTATTCCTCAGTACTAGTTATATAAGAAATCACACACAGACAAGAGAAAATAGAAAGAGAAAAAGAAACCAATAACCGGTCTGGGTTGAGTAGAGGAGGTGGTCTGGAAGGGCCTCAGAGGAGGTCCTTTTATACCCTGAGGAGGGCATTCCAGAGCCAAATAGATACATGCATGCCAGTGTGATCATCAAAAGAGGGTACTGCTATACTTGGGGTACACCCTAGCCCAGTATAGGATAAAAGAGTAAAGACAGGGTGTGGATCGAAGGCATTGATGCATCTGAGACCTGCTATTGGCTTGTAGATCATATTATCATAGTATATACATGTAATGAATGGAGGCTACATCTCAGTGAGTCATAAAGTGAGTCAGAGAAGCTTCTGGATCAATTTGGGAAGCTCTCCTGACTCACTGGAGTCATTAGATCTTGATTGATGGTCCAGTAAGATCCTAATGATCTTCGGGCCATTCCGGCGCGAGGATCCGGTGGATCGCGACGATCTTCGGGCAGCAGATACCGCCGAAGATTGGCTATCGATAGAGCACAAGATCGCTCTGATAGCGTAAGCGGTAGCCGAGATATGAGCGGTGCGATGTTGTAATCAATATCTCCTGATAAGAGGAAATATTGCAACCTCTGTATCTCTCTGAGATCTTATCGTAAAAACTTAATAAAATATGCGTTGGAGAGCGGGAAATTTGTACTATTTAATGTAACGGAAAATAGTACAATTCAGAGCGCATACAAATTCGAGTATTTCACAATTTAATTACAGAGGCATCACTTGAGGTTGGCAGAGCAGACTAAAATAATAGAAAATGTTAGTGATCCATAACACTAGGCCACAAGGACCACCAGGACCACCAGGACCACCAGGACCACCAGGACCACCAGGACCACCAGGACCTCCAGGGCCCCCTGGAAATCCTCCTAATGGTCCTTATCCTTGGATTCAAGGCCCTGCAGGACGTCCAGGAGACCAAGGTCCCCCTGGAAGGGATGGCAGGGATGGAAGAGATGGTCCACCAGGTCCACCAGGTCCACCAGGCCCAGAAGGCCCTAGAGGAGCTGGAGGAAATGGTAACAATAACAACCAAAATAATCAACCTCATCTAGACATGAAGCTCAAGCCTGAAGTGATACCAGAGTATGATGGTGATCCAGATGAACTATATGAATGGATAGACCAAATCAGTTGTTATATAGCCATGGGTTTAAATGAGAACAACAGACTCACCCTGACTATCCCATTCAGGTTTACTGGAGATGCTAAACAATGGTGGTATCAGTTCAATGAGGAACAAAGGCTTAGAATGTCTACAGATTGGAATCAGATGAGAGCTTGCTTAATTAGTTTCTTTTGGACTCCCACTTGGATTACCAAGGCTAGGAACAAGGCTTTGGCAGCCAGGTTTAGGGATTCAGGCAACAATAAAGAAACTCCAGTTCAGTATGCACTTCGCAAAAAGAAACTGCTTGACATGGTTGAAGACTGGGATGACCTTACTATCATTGCTGAAGTAGCTAGGTCAGCTCCTACACAATGGAGAACCATAGTCAACCATGAGGATATTGCAGACTGGTCCACTTATGTGACTAGAATTAAGGAACAAGAAGATTTATTGCAAGATTGGCCTTGCCACATGAACAACCAAGCTACCTATGACACAGTCAAGGAGGTGATCAAAGCTTTGAAGGCTGAAAAGCATCAGAAAAAGCATGGTCACAAAGCTAGTGCTCATGCAGTAAATTCTTCTAACTCTAAATTCAACTCAAAGCAGCCTGATAAATTCAAAGGCTATAAGAGGCCCTTCCCTCCAGACAATTCTAATGTTTCCAAACATAAGAAAGGGACTCCTAAAGCTAGATGAATGAGAGGCTGTATTCATTGTGGAAGTCTTATGCATTATGACAAGGAGTGCAAGCATAATAAATCTAATGCTAACAATGTCCAAGTTTATTTTGCTGAAACTATTGAAGCTGAACAAACTGCTTATGCTGAATATGAAGCTGCCTGCAATGATTCTGATCCTGAATCATCTGAAACTGAGCCATCTGAAGACCAAGAGGATGAATCTGACTCTTCTAGCTCTTCTTCTGACTCGGATTTTTAATTAATTCCCAGCCTTCTGAATCTAATGGGACAGAGGACTTGGGAGTAAATGCAGATGACCAGGATATACAGGCTGTACACAATTATAATGCATTAGCAAATCAAACAATGGCTACCAAATCATTTTCTATTCAATTATCTACTAGGAATGAGCCTATTGACCTTAAATCAATCCCTGAGGATAAAACTATTACTCTTAAAAAGGTGATGGAACGTCCTTCAGGAACTCATTTCTTGGGAACTAGACCTACAGTAGCTATGGCTAGGGTAGGGAATGAAGAAGGCTTAACAGAAATTACTGTTGACTCAGGCTCCGATATTACCCTGATTAGCTATAATTTTCTGACTAGCTTAAAACAACCTCCTAAAGAGAAATCTGGCCAAAAGATAAATCTTATTCAAGTGACTGGTAAAACTAGTATTACAGGATATGTAGTATTAGACTTAACCTTCCCTACTAAGGATGGACCTGTAAAGATGCAGGTAGAAGCCTATGTAGTGAAAGGAATGAAAGTACCTTTCATTCTGGGTAATGACTTTTCTAACCAATATAGAATCTCTTTAGATCGTCTTTCCGCTCCTAGCAGAATACTCTTTGGCAACTCTGGTAGGTCTGCTGAAGTAATTGAATTGGAAACTGAACCAAGATTGGATGAAGCTGGAAATGTATTTCAAGTTTACACTAGACCAGACTTCAAGACAAACCTAGAAAGAAGAGCCTTTCACAGGAAAAAATCTTCTAAGAAGAAAGCCTTAAAGAAAGGGCCTGAAGGTACTTCCCCAGTTAAATTAGCTAGGGATGTATTTTTAAAGGCTGAATTCATTACACAAGTGCCTATTCTAGTTGAATTCCAGGAAGGACAGCAAGAAGGTTTTATTGAAGGTAGTCTAGAAAGTAACAATGGAACTTTAGATGTTCATGGAACTACAGACAGCATCATCACTCCTGCTACTAAGACTATTCAGATAACTAATTTTTCTCAGAGACCAGTGCATTTACCCAAAGGACATGTCATAGGATATATGCATGACCCCAAGATTGCATTGGATAAAGAAAAAGATTTGCCTGAAGAACTTAGGAAGGCAGGAGAAGCCAAGGCACATCTAATAAATACTCTTATGAAGGAAGTCAAAGTACCTTCTCCTACTGCTGAAGAAATTGAACTTTCAAAGCAGCCAGAGGGAGGCCCTAAAACTGCTGAACTGCCTGACCCAGAGCCAGTCCCTAGGGAAAGACTCTTGGCAGAGGTACATTGGGGAGACAATTTGACTCCAGATCAGAAGAAAAGCTTGCAAAAGGTGGTGAAGAAGAACTTTGAAGCTTTTGGATTAGATGGCAGACTTGGTAATTACCCAGCCAGGGTAGAGATTAATCTCAGACCAGGTACAAAGGAAATTGCTTTAACTCCTTACAGGCCAAGTGAAGAAGCTAAGGCTGCTATAGACAAGCAAATAGATGATTGGTTGCGCTTAGGTGTAATTGAAGAATCTAAGAGCCCTTGGGGTTTCCCAGTGCTTGTAGTATGGTGGAATAATAAGCCTCACTTGTGCATTGATTACAGGAAGCTTAATGCAGTAGCTATACCAGATGAATACCCTCTACCTAGGCAACAAGATATCCTTCATTCACTTGAAGGAGCCCAATACCTCAGTACTCTAGATGCTCTAGCAGGCTTTACTCAACTCCAGATAAAGGACGATGATAAGCCTAAGACAGCATTTAGATGTCACAGAGGACACTTTCAATTCAGAAGAATGCCTTTTGGATGGAGAAATGGACCTCCAGTATTCCAAAGGGTTATGACTGATGTCTTGGCCCCATTCTTATGGATATTTGCTCTAGTATATATAGATGACATTGTGATATACAGCAAGTCATTTGAAGACCACTGTGAGCATTTAGACAAAGTATTAAAGGCCATTGCAGACTCTGGATTGACTCTTTCTCCTGGTAAATGCCACCTTGGATATCAATCTTTACTCCTTTTAGGACAAAAAGTATCCAGACTTGGCATGTCTACACATAAGGAGAAAGTGGAAGGCATTCTACAATTAGAGGAACCTAAGGATATACCTACATTACAAACATTCTTAGGAATGATGACCTACTTTTCAAGTTATATTCCATATTATACTTGGATAGTAGCTCCATTATTTAATCTCTTAAAGAAGAGTGTCAAGTGGAAATGGGATAAATTGGAATCCCATGCTTTCAAACTAGCTAAGCTAGTCCTAGCCAATGCACCAGTTCTCTCTTACCCAATACCAGGGATGCCCTATAGGCTTTATACTGATGCATGTGACTTTGGAATAGCTGCTATCTTACAGCAAATTCAAACCATGAAACTTAAGGACCTGAAAGGAACTAGAGTTTATGATCAATGTAAGAAAGCTCACCAAGAAGGGTTACCTGTCCCCAGGTTTATTACACCTGACTCCAAAGGAAAGGTCATCCTGACTGGGGGGGCTGATGGTACTGAAACTTTTGACTATGAAGATACTTGGAATGAAGACTTTGAAGAAACTGAAGTACACATAGAGCGAGTCATTGCCTACTGGTCAAGACTCTCAAATCAGCTGAGACAAGGTACTCAGCCACTGAGAGAGAAGCTCTAGGTGTAAGAGATGGTCTAGTGAAATTCCACATGTATCTTGAAGGTGCTAAAGTTGTAGTAGTGTCAGATCATGCTGCCCTTAAATGGAGTAAGACTTACCAAACTGTGAACAGAAGACTATCTGGTTATGGCATAGTAATAGCTGCCTTTCCAGACCTAGTAATAGTTCATAGAGCAGGCAAAGTCCATACTAATGTTGACCCAATCTCTAGATTAAGAAGAAGGATCCCTAGACAAGATGGACCTTTAGCAGACTTATCAACCCCTCTTACTTTTAACAATGACACTGAAGATGCCTGAAGAATCTGTACCAAGAAATAGGTGTAGACTTTGAGAAGGATTTGCTAGTCCAATCGACTATGCATGCTTTAGCCAATGAAGAAAAGCCTTCCAAAGGTTTTAGGACAAGGTTTAAGGTAAGAAACAAAGTATATAAAGCTAATGTCTCTCTTGCTACATCAGGTTTGAATGAGCTACACATCAGTATTAATGAATCTGAAGTTAATCGCTTTTATGAAGCATACACTAATGATCCCCATTTTGCTGATGTACTCAAGAAGCTGCAAGGTGAGTATGATCATCTAAATCCACCCTACAAACAATACAGGATTGGAGAAAATGGTCTTATTTACTTTTGCAGAGATGACAATTACAAGCTGTGTGTCCCTAAAGACTTACAGAAGGAAGTAGTAGCTGAAATACATGACTCTCTTCAAGAAGGAGCTCATGCTGGCTACCATAGGACCTACAACAAAGTAGCTTCTACCTACTACTGGCCTAAGATGGTACAAGTCATTAAGGAATATGTGCGCACTTGTGATATTTGTCAAAAGGCTAAGCCTAAAAGACATGGACAAAGAGGTTTTCTTCAATCTATTCCAATTCCTAGTCAGCCTTTTGAAGTAGTAACCATGGATTTTATAATGGATCTTCCTCCTAGCAATGGATTTAATGCCATACTAACTATAGTTGATAAATTGACTAAGTATGCACACTTTATCCCTTGCAATACTTCTATCAATGAGGAAGAGACTGCCAAACTATTCCATGCGCATATATGGACCAAGTATGGTCTTCCAAGACAGGTTATTACTGACAGAGACTCTAGATGGACAGGAGCCTTTTGGGAACACTTAACCTCTTTGGTTGGCATTCAGAGATCGCTTACTACAGCTTATCACCCACAAGCTGATGGACAGAGTGAGATTATGAACCAAACCTTAGAGATTGCCTTAAGAGCTTTTGTCTTTCCTTCAATGGACAATTGGAGTGACCTCCTAAATGATTTTAGCTTTGCTTACAACACCATGGAGCATACATCTACAGGATTTACACCTTCTTATCTTCTTTTAGGATTTGAACCACTTCGACCCTCAGATTTACTTACTTCTACTGGTAAAGCTTTAGCCAGACCCTCTGTAGAAGATCCTAAAGCTGTGAACTTCAATGAGATGATGAAAGCTATTCGCTCTCAAGCTCAGGATGCCTTGAAATTGGCTCAGGTTCACATGGAGGATCAATACAACAAGAACATAGTTATCTTGATCTACAGGAAGGAGATTTGGTCATGCTGAATCCACATTCCCTGAACCTGCTGAGAAATCAGAAGGGAAAAGGAAGGAAACTCCAGATGAAGTATGATGGTCCCTTTGAAGTTCTAGAGAAGCTTTCAGATGTAACTTATCGCATCAAGATTCCAGCCAGCTACAAAATTCACCCTGTGATTAATATAGCTCATCTAGAACCTTATCATAGAGATAAAGATGGTACAGACCGTCCCAAGAAACATCTGAATAGATCTGACTTTGACAAGGAACCTGAATGGGAAGTGGAAGAGATTCTGGATGAAAAGATGATCAAGAAAGGACAGAGAAAACAGCGTCGATATCTTACAAGATTTGTGGGTTATCCACCTGAATGGGATGAATGGTTATCCAGGCAGCAGTTGACAAATGCTCCCAGGATACTCAAGGAATGGGAACTTAAGCAACGCCTCAAGACATCTAAGAAGTCCTAACCCTTTCCTGAAAATCATTCCAAGAACAACACGTGATTTCTCTGTTGTTTGTTTACTGACAAAGTCATTTTGTAGATATAAATCGGCTGGCATTTACCTCTGGAAACACCACACCACCACCAACCTCAACTTCTCATCATCATTGCTGTTACTCTCCCCATCGCTCTCATTGGTGCCATCCTTTACTACCTCTACAGTCTAGGAGAAGACTTTATATGGGTCGCACCTGGACAAAAGGTAGTGTTGGAGTATTCCAACCTGAGCGCACCATAACTGTCACTGGCAGGGTGGTGATTTCCCTGCCACACAGATTGGTATACCTTAGCAGGCAGAGGACCCTCTGGACTGTTAAGCCAGCCAACATCCTTTCCATTGCCTTGGTAAGGAATCGCAGGCAGTACAGTCCCTACAGGGGTCCAGGAACAGAGGCATGCCCTCTGAGCTTTTCATCCTGCCAGACCATCCATACTGTAAGTCCAAAATCTATTTACTGGGTTTAATGCTTATGGTACTGGACAGATCAAATGCAAGGAAGGAGCACAGCAATACTTAGGATCTTTTCTACAGCTGTAGATAAGATTAACCAAGCCTGGTAAGTCAGATCTTTCCTGATCATCTTATCAAGTCCACTGATCTATTTGGATCGATCACATCTAGTCCCCATCCAGAAACCTTTTCCCCTTATCTTCCCTTTAAGTCTTGTACCAGAACCTTCTGTGTATAGATTTAAAGTATAAAGTTGTCTGATCCCCTAAGCAATCACCAGAATGAGTCACTGCAAAGTAATCTCAGTTGACTGCTTGGACTGATCACCAACTGTAAGGTTTAAGGACTAGATAAGAAAGATCTGGAAGGATCAGCATGTGATAACTGTACAGATAACAGCAGAGCGCACTTTATTTGGCCAGTTACAAGCTTCTTTTATTTGGAGTAAGCTTCCTATTGGCAACTAGATGTGAAATACATGCAGTATAAGATTTTTGTGTTGTCTCTAAGTTACTACAGCTGTACACTGCACAGTTTACCCTCTGAACATGTCTGACTACTCGATTGAACGTCCCCAGACCCCCAGCACTCATCTGGACATTCTGGAGCATCGCTTTATGGGCCTCAGATGGGAATGCACTAGGGTGCAATCTCAAAACAGGCAGAATAGGCGGCAGTCTAGAAGGGAGGGCATTGAGCCTGCCCCAGATGTTCCTCCCCCTGTGTACCCCAATCCAGCTCCCTCTGCCCTGTATCCTCTGCTTCCAACTTACCCATTGGAAGCACCAAGTCAAGGCCCTCATTTCGAGATTGGATGGCCAACTCCTCCCTCTCCAGGGTTGGAGCCTACCCCATTTGATCTGGTCTTGATGCATGGATGGGGCAGAAGGGATGAAAGGCCTGTGCCTCCCCCAAGGAGTGCAAGCCCTGTTGACTATGAGGAATTCCTGGAGAGGATGGACTGGTAAGTTCTTGAATTCGATTGAGTCAAGATCTAAAGCTGATCTGTTTAGGGATTATGCACATCAACCCCATGAGGCTTCCAGAGAGCCTTCCATACTCTCTGAAGCACCTACTGATGGGGAATATGAGTCAGGAGGAGAGCTTCCTGAATATCAGTAAGTTTGCTTCTCTTGAGTCAAGATCTAAAGTTGACTTGTTTAGACTTGCTTACCCTCCTTCCCCTTCTCCTGAGTACCAGCCAGAATCACCATCTGACTCTCTTTCTGATGGAACTGAGTCATCTGGTGACCTTCTGGTGACGGAGCTAGCCTTGGAAAGTAGGGTACAGGAGTTGAATAGGGAACTAGTGGAAGAAGTAGGGAACCTCAGAGCTGCACAAAGACGTCTGAGGGATATCATGGAGACTCATGACATGTACTAGTTTAGTCTGCTTGGAATTCATACTATTGTCCCCCAATTCCACTTGTGTGAACTTAAGGAACAATTTTATAATTCCAAAGATCAAAACAGGACGTCTCCAGGCTATAAAAACTGCCTTGGAGAGCCCTCTCTCCTCAGCAGTTCAACACCCTCCAATTCTACAGCTCTACCTCTCTCTCATCTTTATATTATCATCTCCTTTCCACCATGCAGACTCCTCCCTTCATGTTGAATGATGTCCAGATTATGGCCAGCATCAACTTGATCCTGTCCTGCAAGCACTTCCATGTGTTTGCTAGTGTCATGTGTCAAGGGGAGAGTAAGTTTTTCAGTAGCCCATCCATCCTTGAGCGCAAGTTCAGGGAGGGCATTGAAGTACAGCACAGTGTAGGTCAGAGCTGGTATAAGGATGGCTGGTACCTAAGTGACCAAACCATTCATGCTCTTACTGATGCTCTATTGCAAGTGCATGACTGTGTTGCCACTTTTTGCAATGATGGAGGCCTTAAGAAGGCTGAGGTTTTGAACAGCTTTGGAGTGGACTCACCTCTGTATGTGCAATTTCGGGTGGCAAATATTGCGTACCCTCTAGAGCCAGAAAAGGGTTTCCACATCCAGGACTGGCATGAGCCTTTTGATTCCTTCTCTGACCTGATCTACACAGTGGTTCGTCTCCAAATCTGGGGCAATCACATGCTGAGTGCCTTGAACCATCTGGCTTGCTCTAAAGGGCTTGTTCCAGATGAAGGACACCTGCTGGAGCTTCCTCCTGTGCCCTGTGGGATTCTAGCTTTTGCCCAGTGCACCTGGGACAAGTATTTGCTTGGACACCCTTATGGGAGCTGGGAGTTGCCTGCAGATGATGGAGTCCCTGCGGTTTGGGGAAACAATGTAGTAAGCATCTCCTAGTTCATGCTTTCTGCATTTATTGACTCTTAATTAGCGCTACTTGGTGGCCCTATCAGAGGAATATTCTCATAGGACAGCTAAGGCTAAATATGAAGAATGGTGGGCAGGGCAGAAGGATAAGAAGCTTAATGCTCGCCTTAGAATTTTCTTTGGGGATAAAGCCTCTGAGGCTGCAGAACCTTCTATGAGCCCTGAGCCTTCTTTTGGAGATGAAGATTCAGATTCTGAGACTCTCAGTGGCTCCTGCCCTCCTTCACCTCCCAGTACTCCTGAACCTTGTCCTAGTAACAAAGGAAAGGAAAGGGAGCACATTTACATCAGCTCTGATGATGAGGGATATGATTCTCTCTAATGTGAGTTGACATACCAGACTGGGGGGGCTATGTTATGGATCACTAACATTTTCTATTATTTTAGTCTGCTCTGCCAACCTCAAGCAATGCCTCTGTAATTAAATTGTGAAATACTCGAATTTGTATGTGCTCTGAATTGTACTATTTTCTGTTTCATTAAATAGTACAAATTTCCCGCTCTCCAACGCATATTTTATTAAGTTTTTACAATAAGATCTCAGAGAGATACAGAGGTTGCAATATTTCCTCTTATCAGGAGATATTGATTACAACATCGCACCGCTCATATCTCGGCAACCGCTTACGCTATCAAAGCGATCTTGTGCTCTATCGATAGCCAATCTTCGGCGGTATCTGCTGCCTGAAGATCGTCGCGATCCACCGGATCCTCGCGCCGGAATGGCCCGAAGATCATTAGAATCTTACTGGACCATCAATCAAGATCTAATGACTCCAGTGAGTCAAGAGAGCTTCCCAAATTGATCCAGAAGCTTCTCTGACTCACTTTATGACTCACTGAGATGTAGCCTCCATTCATTACATGTGTATACTATGATAATATGATCTACAAGCCAATAGCAGGTCTCAGATGCATCAATGCCTTCGATCCACACCCTGTCTTTACTCTTTTATCCTATACTGGGCTAGGGTGTACCCCAAGTATAGCAGTACCCTCTTTTGATGATTGCACTGGCATGCATGTATCTATTTGGCTCTGGAATGCCCTCCTCAGGGTATAAAAGGACCTCCTCTGAGGTCCTTCCAGACCACCTTCCCTTCACTACTCAACCCAGACCAGTTATTGGTTTCTTTTCTCTTTCTATTTCTCTTGTCTGTGTGTGATTTCTTATATAACTAGTACTGAGGAATAAAGTACCATATTAGTTATATACTGTCTGATTCATTGTATCTTATATACAGAGATATATAAGGATACAATATTGCCTGATTGAGCATGACATTAAGTACCAGCTATTAGAGGAAATCTAAGTACCTGTAGCTGAGGAAGTACACGCATTAGGCAGCCCACCATCTATCCTATAAGCTATCGCTTAAGCCTAGTATTAAGATTAGTATCAGTTAGTCCAAGCGACTAGGGCTGAACTACATTTAAGATATCTAAGGGAACCTGACCATAGTAGTCTTGCTCTTTATACCTATAAATTAGTCAGTTTACACTGTGAAAGATTAAGACTACCTTGAGTGTTACTTGATTGCATTGCAACTACTTTGAGCCTTCTTACTCTAGTCTAAGAAGTATTGAGTACGATTAGTGTATACTAACATATCTACATTTGCTTAAGCTCTAGATATTCAAGTGTACCCTGACCCGTAACACTCACCCTGTGGCTGGCATAGGGCACCACTAGCCACAAACACTTCCACAGACAAGGTGGAGGAAATGACACAGATCATTTATGATCAAGGGGGCAAACTAGACAAAGGGGACACTGCAGTACCACAAATGTCCTTTGCAAACCAAGCAGGGGAAATAGTCAACCTACAACCCAGTTCCCTAGCATCATTGACCCCTGTACAAATAATTGCCACTACCCTTTGAAGGGGACTAATTGACTTTAGGGAAAGCAACCAAGAAGGGTTACAAAGGGCAATTGAATCATCAGAAAAATGTGGAAATCTTTTGATTGATTATGGGAAGAAGTTCAACAATATATCAGATACTGCAATAACATCCTGAAATTACTCACAAGAGAGACTGAATACTGTTACAAGAATTGAAAGAGAGGTATTGGAGATGACAAAAAATCTCAGTGAGATAGTTGGAGCAGTAAATAATACTTTCCTAGAAGAGGAAAGGTTGTCTGGTGAAACCAAGGATCAAAGGGAAGGTTGAGGGAGACCACAGGTAGCACAAGTAACCACCCACACACCTGAGGGAGAATTGCAAGCATCTTCTACATCAGCATCACCCTTGGTACAAAGATCATTCAAGGGGGAATCAACAGTCCAACCAAAGGAGAAAAAACCTAAGAAGACTACTACAACAAAGGAATCCTTCATGAACCAGACCACCACAGCAGGAGTATCCATCCAAAGAAGCACAGACAACAAGACCAGATGCTTTCAATGGCAAAAAAGGGAAAGGGGCTGAAGACTTGCTGATGAAAATGGAGATTTACTTTGCAGACTATGATGAAGGAACCTTTAATGACAACAGGAAAATATCCAACACCCTGATGAATATGGAAAGTGGAGAAGCCTCAAATTGGGCACAACCCTTCCTTAAGAAACTCTCACAAAAGGAGGCTCACCCCCACCTGTCCTCCTGGGAAGCATTCAAAAAGGCATTCCTAGATAACTTCTCCAACCCTGTCAAAAAGGAGAAGGCAGTAAGGGGACTAAGTAAACTCACCCAAATTGGTAGTGCTGCTACCTACATCACAAGGTTTAGGACCCTGCAACAGGAAGTTGACTGGAACAAAGATGCCCTAATTGATAGGTTCAAGGAAGGACTCAAACCAGAAGTGCAAAGGGAGTTACTACAATTGTCTATGGTCATGGGAGAAGAAAAGCCCACCCTGGAGGAATGGATTACAATTGCATGCAAAACAGATGATATGCTGTTTGCAAGCCAGAAACTAAATCCAACTGGGACAAGCACAGTGACATCTAGCTGGAACCCCCAGAACTGGAACCCCTATAGCAAAAAAACCAGAACAACACCTTCAAAACAAAACAGGAAAGTAAACAAACTAACCTAGTCAGGATCCCAAAGAAGGAAAAGGATAGATGCTGAAAAGAACAGCTTTGCATCAAATGTGGTAAACCTGGACATGTTGTAAAGGACTGTCAAGGACAATAGACCTATGACAAAAACAAGATCCACTGGAAAAGCAAGGGAAGGAGTTTAAAGTAGGGGACAAGGTATGGCTCCTAACAAACCTCTCCTCCAAACAACCAGCAAAGAAACTGGATAACAGGAAGGGGGGACCCGTTACAGTCTCAGAAAAAATCTCATCCCCTGCTTACCAATTGGAATTGCCAAAAACAATCAGAGTACACAATGTATTCCATGTCAGCCTGTTATCTCCAGTCAAGGAGGATAAGGACTTCCACTGCAGGCAGGTGAAACCCCCACCAATCATAACAGAAAAAGGGGAGGAGGAATATGAAGTGGACCACATGGTAAGCTGGGAATGGCAGAATGGCATGCTGTACTACCAAATAAGGTGGAAAGGGTATGACCCATTCAAGGACACAATGGAGCAGGCAGAGAAGTTTGCCAAAATGAGCAAGGTTCTGAATGACTTGCACAGGTGCTTACCTGATGCACCAATGCCTGGCTAGTTGAGTCATAAAAACAATAACTTGAGAACAAAAGCAAGGAAGAACAAACAAAGGAGGGGCCAGCTATAAGAAGGAAAGCATGACCAGGAGGAAGAGACAGACCCCCTCCTGTAACCACCACCTATAGGCTGACACAACAACATTACCAATGTGCCATCTGCCACCAAACCAACCACAAACAACAGATATGCACCACTATACAACTGGCCACCTAGTCTACCTGCCAAGCAACACCTGCAAAGGAACCAGCAGGCAACACTCTATGGGAAGGAGAATAGGATAGAATGGCCAGATGTGCAATGCTACTCAGTTGAAGAAGCAAAAAGTATGCACAAAGGATCCTACCAGGTGCTAACCTGGAGTACATCCCAAAGAAGGAAAGGAACAAACAGAACTGGATAAGTGCAAACAAGTACCTGGACCCCAAGAGAGGCATACTAGAATGGTGTGGCCCAGGAGCCCCAAAGACACAAAACACAATCAGGTGAACCAAAATGTATGTCATTGATGGACTTTTAGGACCAACAGTTGATGCAGTCGCCAGGGCAGCAAAGAAGAAGGGGAGAAATGGCAGACCAATTACAGAAATGGCAAATTCAAACCCATTCAAGTGGCAGGTCAAAATCAGGGCCTGGCAGCTACTGGAACACAGGAAGATACTACCAGCAGCCCCATACACAGGTCTCCTGGAGGCAACAACAACAGATGAAATGTTCACTGCAATTCAACTAAAGGAAGCAAACCTTGCAGACTTCAGAAATTGGGTCAGGGTGCACCCAAAAGAAGATGACCACACAGCAAACCCAATGGCCAGCATAGAATCTTTAGTCTTGGTGGAGGAAGAGCAGAAACCGTTGATAAGGACAGCAGAGGAGCAAGAGGTGGAGGATTATGAGAAATGAGAGAATGGGGAATTGGCAAAAGATCTGGAGGAAGCCTTGACTGAGGAATACAACCCCACCTAAGAATTGCAGTTCAGCATTGAAGACATGTATCAAATCAATATTTTTCCTCTTGTTCCCAAAATATAATACACATATAAACTATTTACATTGACTGGAGGAGGGCCAACTATAGGGCTTCTTTCCCTTACAATCCTGCTTGGTGGCCACACCCTGAGTCAAGTTCTTTGCAGCATACATTGATGGAACCCAAGCCCAAAGAGCTGAGACAGCAAGGGCAAAACAACACTGCAATGCCCAAGTTTTGCATCCAATCCTGGGCAGTGTTATTAATGTGGAGTATGCTGAGGGAAGAGCAACCATCAGGGCTTGTGGTTTGGTAAGAGGAACCCTGCCCAAACAGAATGTATGAAGCTGAAGAAGCCACCTAAAACAACTTTAGGTATGAAGCCTTCTGCCAGAACTGGCCCAACCACTGGGCCACACTAGCAGTGGTGGAATGATACAGCCCTGAAGAACCAAACTACAACCCCACCCACCTCCTCCACATCCACTCCCTGGCAATCAGCCAAGAATGCAAGGGCAGATGGAACACCCAGAATGCAAGATTCTGGGACCTTGAGGGGAACCACCCCAATATCCTGCACAAGGATCTCAGGGATAGTCAAGGAGGCAACCCAGCATGTGATGCCTTCAACTACCTATGGAAGGCGGTTGGTGAGAATGGAGAAGAGGTGGAGGATCTGATGGCTGGAGATCTAACCCTGGAGAAGCTGGAGGGGATCCTGCAAAAAGGGCAAGGAGGAAAATGATCACAACAACAGGTGGTGGACCTGGAAGATGGGGAGGAGATTGTGGCTGCAGCCACCAAGGAGGAGTTCTACTGTATGTACAAGCACCTCCAGCACCTCCAGCCCCTCCAGATGACAACTGCATGGAACTTGGTACAGGCATATGCAGATTACACATACAAAATGGATGCTGGCCTCCTTGAAGCAATCCTGGTGGAGCAGGAGAAGCCAGAAGTGAGGGAGCATGTCAACCAGGCAGACAGATGGTTTGAGGAGGAGCTCAGGCACAAGGGGGCAGGGAGGCAACACTGCATCCTGGTGATTGAGGGAGAGACAGGGATGGGGAAGTCCACCTATGCCTGATCAAAGGGTTCACACAGCTGAATGTGCAACACTTGGAATGTGGGGGCATTGTCAGAGGATGCTGACATCTGGATCCTGGATGACATGGTGTCCACAAATGGAAGTTACTCACTCAAAGCACTGAGTCAGTTTGAGGTGGACTTCACAGGGTACTACAGCCATGTGAAAACAATGAAGGTGCAACCAACAGTTATCCTTGGCAATAGCCAGATGGCTATCACCAAGTGCTGGTCAGACATTGAAGGAGAGGAGGGGGGGAGATGGGTAGCAAGGAATGTGGAATGGGTAAATGCAGGAAGTCTGCTGTTCTTTGTTTTCCCATGAGAAGAATTAGCAATGCCATTAAAAAACCCCTTTGTGAGAAACCTGCTTAACAATCCAGTTGTCACAAGGACAACATAGCAACTACAGTGACAAAGGAAATAACCTCATGTAGCATAAGGGTTAAGGGTCTAGCCTGATTCAATTTACATCAGCCAACTGAACAGTTTCAGGTTGGAGGTTGTGGGTTCAAGTCAGTGTCCTTAACCCTCCTGATACATGAGATTCTTTTTGGACAAAGATCAAACAACTTGGTAGTAGAAAGTAAGGACAGTGTCACATCTTGAAGTCCTCCAAAATGTGACCCAAAGGGGGGGATAATGTTATGACCTGCACAGACAACCATAATGTAACAAGATAATTAGCCTAAGATTTATAGCATTTTCTCCTAAGTCAAACAATCAATAAACAAGGTCACATGACCTCAGTGCTTAGCCTAGCACTTATGGTAGTTATCTAACTTGCTCCTGCAATTCTCTCCATTGTAACTTGGAGCAAGTAGGGCTATGTGACAAATGCAAATTTGAAAACATGTTTGATACAAAAAATTATAAACACTGTTTTCAAACATTAACTCACTGTTTGAAACCAGTCACTCTTGAAAGCTGCATGTGACATACAGCCATTAGTCAGTGTTGTGCCATTGTGTTACAGGTCAGGGTACACTTGAATATCTAGAGCTTAAGCAAATGTAGATATGTTAGTATACACTAATTGTACTCAATACTTCTTAGACTAGAGTAAGAAGGCTCAAAGTAGTTGCAATGCAATCAAGTAACACTCAAGGTAGTCTTAATCTTTCACAGTGTAAACTGACTAATTTATAGGTATAAAGAGCAAAACTACTATGGTCAGGTTCCCTTAGATATCTTAAATGTAGTTCAGCCCTAGTTGCTTGGACTAACTGGTACTAATCTTAATACTAGACTTAAGCAATTGCTTATAGGATAGATGGTGGGCTGCCTAATGCATGTACTTCCTCAGCTACAGGTACTTAGATTTCCTCTAATAGCTGGTACTTAATGTCATGCTTAATCAGGCAATATTGTATCCTTATATATCTCTGTATATAAGATACAATGACTCAGACAGTATATAACTAATATGGTACTTTATTCCTCAGTACTAGTTATATAAGAAATCACACACAGACAAGAGAAAATAGAAAGAGAAAAGAAACCAATAACCAGTCTGGGTTGAGTAGTCAAGGAAAGGTGGATCTGGAAGGGCCTCAGAGGAGGTCCCTTTATACCCTGAGGAGGGCATTCCAGAGCCAAATAGATACATGCATGCCTGTGTGATCATCAAAAGAGGGTACTGCTATACTTGGGGTACACCCTAGCCCAGTATAGGATAAAAGAGTAAAGACAGGGTGTGGATCGAAGGCATTGATGCATCTGAGACCTGCTATTGGCTTGTAGATCATATTATCATAGTATATACATGTAATGAACAGAGGCTACATCTCAGTGAGTCATAAAGTGAGTCAGAGAAGCTTCTGGATCAATTTGGGAAGCTCTCCTGACTCACTGGAGCCATTAGATCTTGATTGATGGTCCTGTAAGATTCTAATGATCTTCGGGCCATTCCGGCACGAGGATCCGGTGGATCGCGACGATCTTCGGGCAGCAGATACCGCCGAAGATTGGCTATCGATAGAGCACAAGATCGCTTTGATAGCGTAAGCGGTTGCCGAGATATGAGCGATGCGATGTTGTAATCAATATCTCCTGATAAGAGGAAATATCGCAACCTCTGTATCTCTCTGAGATCTTATCGTAAAAACTTAATAAAATATGCGTTGGAGAGCAGGAATTTTGTACTATTTAATGGAATGCTAAATAGTACAATTCAGAGCACATACAAATTCAAGTATTTCACAAATTAATTACAGAGGCATCGCTTGAGGTTGGCAGAGCAGACTAAAATAATAGAAAAATGTTAGTGATCCATAACACATTGTGGCAGAGACAACTACATTCATACTTACATTTTGCCACCACCTATTCCACAGCTTCTATTGACAGCAATGCCAGTACCTAGCAGTCAGGGCTCACCAAGCCAAGTGTCAATTGACCCCTGTCTCCTTGAACTTTTGCATCACCTTTGTACTTTACTGGCATCCCTCACAGATCACCTGAGCATTTACCCATTTATCAGCTTTAAACTTGAGAAGCATGATATAGAGCACTATGAGTCAGCACAGAGTGCTCTAGGCCATAAGCTTGGGCTTGTCTTTGGTTCTTGAGTTGAAGGCCATTCAATTGAATTCTGGGGTTGTGGGCAGTTGATTGAAGCAATTGTACATACATTTTCAAAATACATAGACAGGGAGGAGGGTGAGAACAGGAATCTATGGTTGTGGGTGAAAGAACTGACAGTTGCAGCAGCTGAAGCATCAAACCCTGTGAGCATATTTTTGGTGACCAACTGCTAGCACTCTTAGTGCTAATGAAAGAAATAAAAATAAAAATAAAAAAATGCTTCAGAAAGCACAAAATTCACCATTGCCAGACAAGTGCAAGTTGCACACTCCACATTGTAGCCAGAAGTCAAATCAATTAGTCAAACCCAAGCTTACCAAGTCAAGCATTCAGGAGGCAAAGGCAAGGAGTGCTATCTGGGTGAATACAGTATATGCATCTGGATGAGATTATGCTCACCCTCCATTTTCCTTGGCCAGTATCCTCACAATCCAGCTGACTTGGAGGATGATATGCCTGCTTCAGAATTGGGGCCAGGCTGTCAATGCAATGAGCTCCTAGACAAGCTTGTTATTCCTTGTCATTCAATTATTAATCCATTGCACCTACAAGTTTGCTGTTGAGGCTCTGGCTGTTGTTGGTCTTGGGCTGAACCCAGACAATCAATAAGGGTTCTGCTGCATGCAGCCAGGTGCTCTGGGTTCAATGAGGAGCTGCACTCAGAAGCAAAGTGTCAAGTGGCTTCCCTGTTGCTGGCAGCAAAGCTGCAAGACACTGATGAAATTGCAAGCAAGCCAGGAGCTCTAGATGAAACACAAGCACAGAAAAATAATAAGGTTAATCATGCATTGCTCAAATGGTTGCATGATTGCATGATACTGCTGTCATTGGTTGACTGCTTCAGGTGGAAGGAGTTTCGTCAGCATAATTGATCCTGACACAAGTACTGCATCTGGGACAATGATTGCCGAAAATTTTGTGACAACTGAAGCAGCATATATACACAAACAGTCCATCAAAACACTATTGCAACAAGAGTGGCTGACACTTTCATTTGATGGCAGAACTACAAGGAAACACAATTCCATATATACTGTACATGTTACAACACCTATCTTACAAGAACCATATCTGATGGAGGGAAACAAGTTGTCTGGGGTGTCCCACACTGCAGAGCAGGTATGTGTTATCCTACAAAGGGTATGTATGTGCATATTAACCTGCCAGATATATTTCTGACATCTTGGAGACCCTATGCAATATTGGGCCAGAGCATTTTGCATCTGTGTCTCTGATAATGCAGGAAACACACAAGCTGCCTGTACATTAATTGAGACCCAATACCCACGGATTATAGCTCTACAGGACACCTGTCATCTCCTCAATAACACTGCCAAGAACATTGGCAAGCTCAAATATTTTCTCCTTTGCATTTCAAAATTCAAATCCATAATTACATATTTCCATTCATTGCCCTATGCTGCTGAACACCTTGCTGCACTTCAAGTCCTCTACCACATTGCTAGTGGTCTAGCTGAGGTAGTAGTAACTTGTTTTGCAATGCATTACTATGTGTTGCTTTCCACCTTGCTTCACTTGCTGCTAATCCAAGAGTTGATCACTTCAGGGGTACTTGATCTGAAACTGGTGAGCATACATTGTAGTCACATATTGGAGTGTCATTTAATGCACCAGCACCCAGGACTCCCTTATATACTGGATGCTTGACCACACTGAAGTCCAGAGATTTGAGGAGGAGCTCAAACAGTTGGTTGCTGTGCTCAAGCCATTTGTGCAAGCTATAAAGTGTCTGGAATCCAACTATTCAATGCTCTCTAATGTCTATCTATTTTGGTTGGCCATACTTTCTTGATTTCAAGACATTTTCAAGACCAACAATCAGATCTTGGGTCTAGGTCTACCTAATGCACTCATAGGCAAGATAACAAGCATACTGAATGGCAGGCATGCAGAAATGTTTCAGGGGCAAAATGGCTTGGTTTAACTTGCTGCATTCTTCCTTGACATCTGTAAGTTTATTGTTATCTTGCTATAGTTTTGGTACTGATTTTTATTTCATGATCCAGGCTACCAGGGATTGGATTTATTCCTGTGTCACCCAGTGCACATTTATGCTGAGAGTTGGAGTGGCCCACATACCCCAATTACAGGTGCCAATCTGCTTCCTGACCAAGATCTGCAATGCTTGCTCCCTGCCTATATATTAACTGGCCACATTTTAATCAACATACTTGGGTGCATATACAACAAAGACCCTAATGTGCCTCTCTTTGTGCACTATGCAAGTTGGGCTGAGGTTGAAACCACCTTTTGTAACCAATTAATACTCTATACCTGTGGACTGAGTCCGTTCCACCTGATACCAAAGCCAATGTTCAAGTGCACATACTGGGACTCCCTTTGCACTGTCCCCTCAGTGGATCTTCTTGTGCATTTAGGCTTTCTCCTCACCTGTGTTGTTCCAAATTCAATGGCAGAAGAGCAATCAATGTCAACAATTACAAAACTTAACTCTCCCAAGCAAGCTGCACAGAAGGTTTTGACATTGATCAATATGACAATGATCTGACAGCACTATAAGCACAAAGAAAATTGCAATTTTGAGGTATGTATACTTCAATTAGCTGTGGGTGCAAATTTGATTCAATTGTACTGGCTGCTTGATTTGCCAACAGTGCAAAATTTTATTACAGAGCTTTGCCAACTTGTTGTTGTACTTGAGTTGCTTGCTTGTTTGATTAAATGTTTGGAGCAAGCCATTCAACCCTGGTGGATGTATACCACTTTTGGTTAACAGTACTTGCACAATATAACAACCTATTTAAGGGGAATACAACATTACTTGGATCCACCCTATCTGCTTCAGTAATCCATGATATAAGAAGTATTGTGAACAGACAGTACTCCAAGATGTTTCATGGCAAGAGCCAACAGATTTATGTGACTGCATTTTTCTTATATTTTCATAAGCTCTCTCATTTATTTTAGGTTATGGAGATACTAAAAGGTCAATATATGCAGGTTTTCAAGGTGCAGATATTTTTAGGACTTGTGCTTGACATTGACTCCTTCCACCTAGTGAGTCTGTGTCTGCTACTTCACAGGCACCTCTTACTGATATTGCCCTCCACCAAGCTATTACAGCTTTTGGTACATATTTATAACACTAATCCAAGGCTTCCCCTGTTTTTCTGATACAACAATGTGTGGAAAGACATCAAGTTGAGCCTATGCAAACAACTAATGTGATTCACCCATTGTCTCAGCCCCTCCCATTGCTCTTGGAGGCAGCTACCAGCTGCCAATATTGGGAGGAAATGTTGATGGTGGCCAGTGCTGATCTCATTGCCCACTTGGGTGTCTTGATCAATAGCATTGTTCTGAATTCAATGGCCAAGGAACAAACAATGTCAGTGATCACAAAGCTGAACTCACCTGATCAAGCATCACAGAAAGTTTCAACTCTCTTTGACATGACCTTGATATGCCAGTACTAGAAGTGTGAAGAGACCTCTATGCCAGTATGTTTTCTTTAATGTTCTAAATTTGGCATTGCACTAATATCCCATTCTGTAGAATAAGTGTCACTCTCACCCAACAGTCTGCTTTGCCAACCTCTCAAAACACCTTGACATGCCCATGAATTACTGCACTAGAACTAGGGATGCTGTGCCAGAATAAATTTTTGTAATAGTCTTCATTCCTGCAATTACAATTTGTATATTCCTGCACCTGCCAGAATTTAGAATTCATTCTGGCACAGCATCCCTAACTAGAACAGCCTTCAGATCCCAGTGCTGATGTCCCAGGTGATAATACCTCTTGTAGTGTCTTGTATCAAGGTGTCAATGAGCTCAAGCTCAAAGCCAAGTCTGTTGATTATGTACAGCCTGGGCACCAAGATGTTTTCAAGGCTGAGAGTTTGGATGGGATATATCTTGTGTCTAAGCTACTCACAGATATGCTCACTGAGATTGCTCCTAGCACTCAGGCTTCCCACCCTCTTTCTTCAATCACTACTCTGCCAATGCAATCCCAAACACATTGGCCCATTGATGTATCAAAGCTTGTTTACTAGTGGTGTCATTATGTAATCACATTACCTAGAATGCATGTTGTTTGCTAACTGGTTTGCCATTTTCAAACTGTAAGTGAAACAAGGTAAGTTACTTGCAAACCATTTCTTACCAAGCCCTACCCCTCTAAAGCATCCAGTGTGAAGAACAGTCCCCAGCTGACTTATTAGCTTAAGTAACAGCAAGAAGGGTCTTGAGTCAAGACCATGTTGCAAGCCCCAGCCCTAAGCACTTGACTTAGCTGCTGTTCACAGTTGCTTATTCAGCAATGGGTGTCCATCAGCCATGAGCACATAAGTGCATACAGTGTCAAGCCACAAGACAGTAGACACACACAAGGCATCAAGCCAAGACAAGCCATGCATCAGCAGTAGTCAGGACATAGTCCAGACCCAGTAAGGGCATTAGCAACTTGTAAAGCAAAGACCAGCAACTGCCTTCAGAGGTTGTGATGCAGTACAGGGTAAAGAGTAAAGATGGGTTGTAGATTGAAGGCATTGATACATCTGAGACCTGCTATTGGCTTGTAGATCATATTATCATAGTATATACATGTAATGAACTGAGGCTACATCTCAGTGAGTCATAAAGTGAGTCAGAGAAGCCTCTGGATCAATTTGGAAGGCTCTCCTGACTCACTGGAGTCATTAGATCTTGATTGATGGTCCAGTAAGATCCTAATGATCTGAGGGCCATTCTGGTGCAAGGATCTGGCAGATTGCAACCATAATTGGGCAGTAAATACTGCTGAAGATAAGCTACTGATAGAGCATAAGGTTGCATTGATATCTAATGGAATTCAAAGAAGCACAATTTGGAGTGCATACAAATTCAGGTATTTCACAATTTAATTGCAGAGGCATTGATTGAGGTTGGCAGGGCAGACTAAAATAATAGAAAATGTTAGTAATCCATAACAGTTTGTTATATATTTATTTTTATTGATCATGTGCTAGTGGTCACTGTAAACAGTTTGAAATGGTTTTTATGTGTTTGTCACAATCTTACTTTTCAGTTTGAAACATGAAAACCATTTGTCACAGAGCCCTACAAGGAAAAAATTGTCACATCACCTGGGTGCTTAATCTGTCACATAACCTTGGCACTTATTGTGGTTATCCAATCTGCTCCTTCAATTCTCTCCATTGTAACTTGGAGCAAGGAGCAAGTTGTCATGTTACCTCAGTGCTTAAATCACATGACCCTTGGACCTTGCACAGCTCTATAAGATTTAGAGCTGCAACAACCCTAAAAGTAAGTTACTTAATACCTGTTTACACCACATGTGACCTATAACATACTGCAGACTGTGGAACAGTCTGACTGATACCTTGAGGGTACAACTCATCAAAAGCAAGCCTGTGGACCCCAGCTGGCTTTATCTTGTCAACCACAGGGATCATCTGCATATACTATAGAAATACTATCAATATATACTGCAAACCACCACTGACAATGTAGCCACTACTTAAGGAATAGCCAGAAACAAAGAGACAGAGGGGTCTCAACACTTTGCAACAATTCCATTGTATATTGTGCTTCCTGCCTCTCCCAGGCACACTGGCAGCTACAGGAACTTGCAGGTAGTTCTCAAGCTGCCAGCATACTGCTGGAGTGCTGGATGTCACAACCCACTGCTTGCCTGGGTGTGTGTGTGTAGTAGGGGTGATGGGGACAGGCTGGTGAAACCAGCCTGCCCCCTAGTAGAGTGGGGAGGATGTCAAGGTGAAGCAATCTGGGGGACCCAGAGCAGCTTCATGGCTGTAATTATACTCCTCTATGTACATGATTGCATAAGCATACATTATTTGGTATCAGTCAGCCCATTACTCATCCAAAATACAATATTAGTGAGATTTATAGTCATAGCCACCAGTTCCAGTCATGAGCCACCTTGGCTCATGACACTGGAACTCCAGTGGAATTCCTGCTTTCCACATGTGGGAGCAGGAGCAGGAGCCACAAAGGCCCAAATGTGCTGAATTTCAGCATAGTTTTGGTGTGACATGCTTAATACAGAAGGTAGCAGAGACAAAAGGGGATAAAGCATGTAACATCAGATATAGAACAATAAGAAGGTAAAATATTGATATGACATTGATGTATGCATGGGATTGCTCAACATAGTGAACTATGCTACTGTGGTACTATGTGCAACTAGCCTCTCCACACTCCAGATATCCAACATTTTTGGACAAGTTAAAAAAAAATGGACAGTATGTCCATTTTGACTGTTTGTGATGATCTTTCAGCTGCTAGATACTTAAGAGGCACTGTACTGTGTGAAACAAACATATTCAATACCATTATGAACTCAACATACACATATTGAAAATGTGCATCTTGACCAATTTTTGAGTGATTGGAATAGAATATTCACAAAATCAAGCTGGACAGACTGGAGGAAATGGTCAAAACATCCATGTTGTGCATCCAACAAATTTGGATGTTCCCAGCATTCAGAGTGATTGCAAGCCAAAGCCTCATTGGATTGAGTGGGTGAGTCTCATACATTTTGCAAACTCAATGCTGCTAGGAGAGAACCTCCTGGTGCAAAGCAAGCATGGTGGCAGCTCAAAGATTGTTCTGACCAGACATGCAATGTTTGAGAATACATTTATTCAAACAGGTCAACTTGTCTACATGCCAGACAATCCAAGCCAACCATGGGCTACCTTGAGTTCTTGGTAGTGAGACAACAGTTCACTTGTGCAGCCCCTAGACACACCTTGAGATCTTCCTGGGTGAGAGAAGGGACAAACTCCAAGTGGTGGTTGTGGATGCGAGACGCCAAATAACGGCACGTGACTCCTCGCGAATGGGTGATTGCTCTGGAGCTAAGCGCCATCACTCTCATTCCAAACCCCCACTTCATTCATCCAAGCAATCCTCTTGGAGCCTTTCATTCACACAAATATCTCCCGATTTCCCAACACTAAAACATGGGATGCGCGTGTACTACGAAACCAAAGACAGAGTCCAAGCATCATTGTTCAATCAAATTGAATACGTTCTCATCAGAGTTCTGTTCATCACGACAGATATACAGTCCATCGTACAATCCTTCAATCCAAGCAGCATCCTAGAAAGTCCGTATCACACCAAAATTCCGAAAGTCCACCTATTTCAATCACACTTCAAAACGCAGTCAATCACATGTAGAACCCCATTGCGCGAGATCACGTCGCTTCGTCGTATCTGTGCCTTTGACTGGCCACACTTGACGTACTGCACGCCGTTTTCAACCATGAGCTCGAGCTTGTTGCCCGACTCGGCAGTTATCGTTGGCGTCGTCGGGAACAACGGAGAGTAGATAGGATCGCCAAACGCAAAGTGGTTCCTCAACAACGAGGCCAAACCATCCTCGTAATAGGCTTCGATTCCGGCATCTTCGAATGCCCCATCGGTCGGGGCGAAAATCTGTCCCAGTTAGGAACGTTAGTTTCGACACATGAGTCAAGTATGAAAATAATACGCACCGTGATTCGATTGCCGTTGTCGACTGTGTCTAAAAGCCCTGCTTTCTGCAAGCTGCCACCAAATTTGACAAAACCGTTTGGAGTCTTGGCAATGAGCGGTTTGCAAAGAAGGTCGGATACCGAAGTCGGAATCGTAAGCACAGTGTCTAGGACAAAGATATCAATGTTTTTGAACGCCAATCGTTCCAAAACCTTGGCGTCGCCCACAGCACGGTTGATGAAGATCGACGAACTCCCTCGCTTGCGACTGTTGGTGATGTATTGATCTACAACCTGTCATGATCATAAATGAATCATAAAGCGCTTGCTAGAGCCATGGCCAAAGAACCCTACCTGAACTTGATTGTCCTCGAAGGAAGACCACCTTCTCGACTTTTTGACCTGAAGACCATTTGACTTGTAGCCAGACTTTGCCGTGTTGCGATTGATCCGATGACGCTTGCCGTTTTCCGAGAAATTGGGGGTCTTGAAGCCGGTTTCGATATTCCCGTAGACAACATGGTACAAAAGAACGTTTGTAAAATTTTCGTACGAGTACTCGTATGATGATCCAGAGGACTCGAATGCCTAAAATCATCAAACAGTCAGATTAGTCACCGGGGTTCACACAAGCGGGAGTTAACGCACGCCATTAATGGGAGCCATGAGCGTGACATCCCCATTTTGGAGGATATCCGCAAGTTCACCACCCCCGTACGATTTAACCACGTTAGCCAACTCGTCGCTCAGGGCGGTCAGCCCTTTACTATTGAGAAAGTTGAGCAGTCCAGAAATGCCGGATTCATTCTGATAAGACGATGAAGGTGCACCCATGACCACATTCGACACCAAGAGCAAGGCAGAAACAAACACGTTCAGGAGGGTCATGATATCTGATATCCTCGCCGAGTCTGAGGAGCTGTCGATAAGTGGAGTTGGTGATTCGACTTTATAACGCTTGGAACCACCCGGAGCGGAACGTAAAAACAAAAACACGAGGACTCAAATAATTGAATAGACGCAGCGTGGGACGAGCTGAGAATACAAATGCAAACAGCGAGGAATTGCATCACAGACCGACCGGCCGCGCTCGATCGAGAGCGAGACCGACAAGGTTTTGGCAGACCTGAGCGCCTATTTGGCACTGATCGCGGCCAAGAGTCTGGGCTCGGCTTATTCTACTTGCTCGCCCGCTCTTCGGTTCGACAATGCTAAAGCATAGCCCTTGAACTTTACCAAATTTCGGAACTCTGAAACTATCACGATCCGGAGAAAACCGTATATGATTGTGCCTTGAGGTGCTGCCGACATTCTTAACGTACATGGCGGACTAGGTGTCAAGAACAGTGGCCTCGATCGAACACGATGTGGATATTGACGAGATCTCAATAGTATAATAGCGTTCAATCATGGTCGCTTTCCGGCGACAACGAGGACTCGTGTTCACGGCGAGCTCGAATGTATACACTGGGTTTAGCTGCCCCTGAGCGGCCTGTTAGCATCATCTCATCTTATTGGGCAGAGTGTGCAAAAATATGAAAAACGATCTGACACGGTATCTGCCTTGATATATTCAAGGCACGGGTTGCATAGAATTAGCTGGCTGGTCCATCAATTTCTCTGATATGGTCTAGTACCCGGTCTCCTTTCGTTCAGCACTTTTTACAGAATATCACAGTAGTTTGTGGTTAGAGGCGAGGTTACAACGTACTCTGTCCCAGCACCTTTCTCTAACTAGATCCAGGATTTCTTTCGCATATTTGCTGTGAATCACGCCTATTCACGAGTTAGAATCCTCTCAATCATGCAGCTATCGTCGCACAATTTCACGGGATCCTCACAGCACAACATCAGTTTCTGGAGATGGCTTTTTAAAAAGCCAAACCCCGAAAATCTAGCTAGCATGTACTAGTTCCACAGGTCTAAGTATGCTTTCGAGCACTCGCTAGATCCGAAGTAGCACGGCCTACCAGCGCTATCAGCATCTGGTTAGCGCTCAGAAACATACTTAGACAGTGGGGCATTATCACGTGCAAACTAGATTTTCAGGGATTGGCCGAGTTGGGAGCTACCCTTTCTTTTCTAACAGGCAGACCGGCCCTCAGCTTCTCAACACCATTATGAGTGTATCTGCTGTGTGCAGAAGCTCGGACTAACAATGGACCAACTGTATCAACTCAAACTCCTGATAGAATAAATGTACAATGAGATACAAAATATTCAGACTATAAAAGACTTGTAAGGTGATGGACATTCAGTTTCATCCAAGCAAACATCACAAGACTTTTCCCACAACTTTTCAAGATATGTGATCTATTTGGCTGACAGAGAGGCTGCTTGCAGAACAATTAAGACCTGAGATGTCATGGCCTAGACCATGACACGGATTTTATTATAATTTTCCTATATTTTATACATCTCTCTTTCTCATATTTTTGGACAAGTCCTGTTTTAATCAGATATATGCATAGAATTACTTACATGATCACATGACCTTGTTGTTGTTTATGTTCTATTGTACCTTCTGGAATATTCTGTTACATGGCACCATGTGTGTATTTGATATAGCTCATTGTATGAATATATAAGGGAGAGTCTGAGAGCCTTAAGCCTCAGAACTCAACCTCCTGTCATTCATCCTACTACTTGTGTGACTTATAGTCCATAGTCCCTGCCCAGTCCTCTTAAGGACAAGTGCACATACTTCTATATCCACATCTTATTGCACCCCTACTCCTTGTTGCACATCTTCCCCTTGACATTGTGACTTAGACCTCCAGCACTGTTGCCTATAGGTCTCCCATTGTCCCCTTAGACATTTGGGTCATCCCTTCTGGTTGTAGCTCTGACATGAGATGTGTAGATGAAATAAAATCATGAGGGGTGATGTCTCTGGATTTTGATCTCTGTTGCTCAGAGTAAAGTCTTACACACATCAAGAACCAAGGTGAAAATCACACAACTCAGTATTTGTCATGCATGCAAAGGTAATATTTGACAAGAGGGTGCAGGGTCCCTCACCTTCACTTTACTTTTGCCATGACTATGCCATTTGCCAGCAGGCACAGAAAGCACCTGGAAGAAGCAAGGTCTCACATCAAGCACACTATGAGTTGGAGGTGCAACATGCCTCTGCATTTGGTAGTAACAAATAGTCACAGAAGCACCAAAAACTTGGCAATGTAAACAGGACTGATGGGCAGATGCCAAATTGGATGCAAGAAAAGGCAGGGAATGAGTCTAGCACAATTGCAGAGAGCATTTCCTCCTTGTCTAGTTTTAGTTGTGCTGTTAATTCCATGTCTAATACTTTGCCCTGTAAACCCCATCAGGCAGTCTGTTTCTTTATTATTATTATCATTTGTTTGCCCCAGCTGCTTGGTGAACAAGCTTACACATGTGCATAAGATTGTAGCCCAGTAGCTTAATTACACTATCTGAGTTGCTGGGGTTTGTAGCCTTGCATCAAGCCACAGAATGCATACATCCTCCATGTGACACTGACTCCTTGCAATGAAGGAATCAAGGGGTGATGCAAGTGTTTGCTATCAGCACAGCAAGCCTAGTGTGCAGTTTTGCATAGGAAAAATGCTGCCTTTGCATGACAATGCAGTTGTTGTGCTTCAAAAATTAACAAAACTCTAGTTTCCTCCCCAGGATAAAGGTCCCAGGCACAAACACTGTTGGCTTGGATCATCCTTGCTCATGAGGTGCAAAGCAATGGCATCATGCCTCCACTTTTATTTGCAGGGAAACATAACATTCATCTGTGCTTCACACAAAGCTGCAATTGCCATTGGTCAGGGTATGTGGTATGCATGTCAGCTTAGGGCATGGGTTCAATGCTTCATTACAACAGGGAAATTCCCAAAGAGCAAACACAGCCATTCAAGGAGCTCCATAATTGATGATGAAGATATATCCAATGAAATATGTCTTTTCCTTCAGCAAAAGGGAAAACATATAGTTGCTGAAGATATTGTGCACTATCCTGCAGATTGCCAAGTCCAACAGCAATTCAGCATTAATAAACAAATCACAATCAAAACAGCACAGCACTGGCTTTGCAAGATGGACTTTCACTGGAAGAAGGAGCCAGCCAGCCAATATTTCAATGGCCATGAGTGATCTGATGTTGTCAAATATCACCAGACCATATACATACCCAAAATGAAGGCTCTAGAGCCATTCCTTAGGTTATGGGATCAAATGGGTGCAGAGCTTGCAGGAGTATTTGTGGGCAAACAAATCATGTGCATATGGTATAATGATTCATCAATGTTTTATGTGCATGACTGCCAGACTCATGGCTGGTATCAATTGAAGAGGAAACACTTGCTGCTAATGAAAAAGAGACCAGGGGTGTCAGTTACAATTGACAATTTCATTTCTCCTGACCACAGGTTTTTGAAGAGTTGTGATGGGTATGTACAGCTGATTCAGTGTAATATACATGCCTATGTTAAGTGCACATCTGACCCTACATTAATTGTATTAATATATCCTTACAGGAAACACAGTGCACACAAGATTTTATTTGCAGGGAAAGATTGCAAAGGTTACTTCACAAATAGCAACATATGCAAACAGCTTCAAAGTGCTATTTTATTGGTCAAGAAGGAATACCCTAATGAAGAACTTGTTTTTGTCTACAATAATGCACACATACATACCAGGTGCCAACCAACAGCACTGTCTGCACACTTCATGCCAAAGGGCAAATCAGAGTCTTTCATGGTTTCTTTCAATGGCCCAGATGGAGAGCTGCATAAAGCTTGTATGGGTAACCCAAAGCTGCCAGATGGTTCTGAACAGGAACTTTATTTACCCAATGGTAAATTCAAAGGTGTGGCTCAATTACTACAGGAGCAAGGCTACCATACATCAGAGCTTAGAGCACAATGCCCCAGCTTCAAGTGCACCAATCCATTGGCAGAATGCTGTTGCTGCCAAATCTTGTTCAAACTCATTGACTTGGACAGCAAACAAAAATCAAACCTGGAAATACTGGCTGAACAACCTGTCACTCAAGTGATCTTCCTTCTGAAGTTTCACTGTGAGCAAAATCCTATTGAACAATGCTGGGGTTATGCCAAAAGGCTCTACTGTAAAGCCCCACCCTCCAGCTTAACTTCTGATGTAGAGAAGAATACAGTCAAGTCACTTGATTGCATCCCCCTGGCTACTATCCAAAAGTGAGTTGTACAAGGATCCTCTCCTTAATATATTTAACCTGTTGACAAATTACAGGTTCACTGTGTGATCAAATTGTTTTCTTGAGGCATATGCTGAAAGGCTTGACAGACTGAATGCTGCCACAAGTGAGTGGGCTCAAAGAAGGATGCATGTTATGGATCACTAACATTTTTCTATTATTTTAGTCTGCTCTGTCAACCTCAAGCAATGCCTCTGTAATTAATTTGTGAAATACTTGAATTTGTATGCACTCCAAATTGTACTATTTTGCATTCCATTAAATAGTACAAATTTTCTGCTTTCCAACGCATATTTTATTAAGTTTTTACAATAAGATCTCAGAGAGATACAGAGGTTGTGATATTTCCTCTTATCAGGAGATATTGATTACAACATTGCACTGCTCATATCTTGGCAACTGCTTATGCTATCAAAGCAATCTTATGCTCTATCAATAGCTAATCTTTGGCAGTATCTGCTGTGTGAAGATCATCACAATCCACCAGATCCTCATGCCAGAATGGTCTGAAGATCATTAGAATCTTACTGGACCATCAATCAAGATCTAATGACTCCAGTGAGTCAGGAGAGCCTTCCAAATTGATCCAGAAGCTTCTCTGACTCACTTTATGACTCACTGAGCTGTAGCCTCTGTTCATTACATGTATATACTATGATAATATGATCTACAAGCCAATAGCAGGTCTCAGATGCATCAATGCCTTTGATCCACACCCTGTCTTTACTCTCTTATCCTATACTGGGCTAGGGTATACCCCAAGTATAGCAGTACCCTCTTTTGATGATTGCACTGGCATGCATGTATCTATTTGGCTCTGGAATGCCCTCCTCAGGGTATAAAAGGACCTCCTCTGAGGCCCTTCCAGACCACCTCCTCCTCTACTCAACCCAGACTGGTTATTGGTTTCTTTTCTCTTTCTATTTTCTCTTTGTCTGTGTGTGATTTCTTATATAACTAGTACTGAGGAATAAAGTACCATATTAGTTATATACTGTCTGATTCATTGTATCTTATATACAGAAGTCATATAAGGATACAATATTGCCTGATTGAGTGTGACATTAAGTACCAGCTATTAGAGGAAATCTAAGTACCTGTAGCTGAGGAAGTACATGCATTAGGCAGCCCACCATCTATCCTATAAGCTATTGCTTAAGCCTAGTATTAAGATTAGTATCAGTTAGTCCAAGTGGCTAGGGCTGAACTACATTTAAGATATTTAAGGGAACCTGACCACAGTAGTCTTGCTCTTTATATCTATAAATTAGTCAGTTTACACTGTGAAAGATTAAGACTACCTTGAGTGTTACTTGATTGCATTGCAACTACTTTGAGCCTTCTTACTCTAGTCTAAGAAGTATTGAGTATGATTAGTGTATACTAACATATCTACATTTGCTTAAGCTCTAGATGTTCAAGTGTACCCTGACCTGTAACAATGCACTGCCACAGGTTGTCCCCCAAGCACATAAGAGTGTAGATGCTTGGTTGTAGGGCTCAAACATTTTATGTTTCATTTCAACTATAAGATAGCATTATATGCACATATACAAGACCCCTAGAACTGTTGGAGTGTCAAACAATAAATCATTATCTGAGTGAAATCACATGATCTTGACAAACACATTTTGATTTAAATGCTGAGCACATATATACATCTATTGAAGAACATCACACCTACCAAATTTGATGGCCTTCTGCTTCCATCACCTTGATTTACTAAATCCCCCCGGGCTGTAGACTTAATAGATCGAGTGGCTCAATAAGTTGTGGGAAAATCACGTGATGTTTGCTTGGATGAAACTGAATGTGGGGGTCGGCACCCTTCGGGTGCTGTGCCTGTGGATTACATAAGCCGATTTTGTCGAAAAAGTGGCACTCAGCGAGACCGCGCGGTTACGACGGTGTTTTGTACTGTAGTCTCCTAAATAGTAGCTAATAACATCTATTGGTATCCCAGCAGTCCTTAGAGTTCAATGATTAAGATACTGTAATTACATTTGCTCGTGAACTAATACATTGATCGCTGTCATACAGACTTGCTCAACAAATCTGTTCCAGATCTCGGTAAAGCTTGTGAATACTCAAAAGCAAGCCTCAAAACCAAAGCCTTCTTCTCCACAGCCTTAAGCTTGCTAGTGGCCAGAAAGCTTTGCCGATTTTTGGCGTGATTTCTATAAGCTTTGAGCTGATCATCAAGCTCCGATACCTTCAGAGACAAGATTTTATCTTGATTGAGCTCTAATTGAATGGTATCAGCATATTCTTCGCGTTGCCTTCGCTTGTCGGCGCGCTGTGTCAAGAGCTGGTTGTTTCGCTCAGCGTCCTGCGTCGCTGCAAGGACTAGCTCTGCCTTTCGGTTTCCTTCTATTTTCGATTCATCCAATCGTTGTGCCTCCGATTTGATCCATACATGCTGCTCGGGGGTGAAGCTCTCCTCCATGTATCGCTCTGTGCCATTTGCTCGATTAATAATCAAGGCATTGAAACAATGTAGAGCTAGGCAGGGGAATCGACGTATCCAAGTGCGCCATGTACCAAGCGCGCCCTCGTTAGCATCGTTGGTTGGAGGCATGAATGCTCTCTCACTCTGCTCTTGAGTTAATGAATCGAGTGGACCACCAGGTAAGAATTCCTCTGTAAAACGGACCCATGTTTGTAAGGCCCCATGACAAAACGCAACGAACAGATCCGAAAGGTAAGGCAACATAGAATCATGCATACCTAGCGCAGCTATGACTTCAGGATCTTCCCATTCGCACCCGTCTAGAGTAGCTGTAGCTGCTAGAGCGTTAGGTGCTAGCAGAAGTAGCGGGTCATTGATCAGAGCTTCAAGGTGGGTTTGTACAAGGGCGTGTAAGGGAGCCAGTTCAACAATGCCTTTGCCTTGGGCAGTTGCTATGCGAACTAGTTGCATATAGGGCTTTGAGATGGCCTGCCCATATAGGGCGATAACAATGAGCTCTGCAAGTGTTGCTGGACACTTCAGTGCTTTAAGTATGTTTTGTTCAAGGTGATTAAGGACTCCCGACCCTTTTTTATGGCGAACGTGCTCCATATAGTCGATATATGCGCCATGGAAAGCGCAGAGCTCGATCGAAGCATCAATAAATGAGCTATAACGTACATTACTTGTATCTGGGAAGCGATGTGATCGACCATATTTTACCTCAAACCAATATGCGTGGCCATCTTGGTGGCCTTTCTTGTCGTCTTTGTGATTAAATGCTGCACCCGAAAGACTACAAAGCTTGATGGCCCCAGCCTCAGAGACAGAGATAGTGCGCTGCTCAATGAGCGATGTTTCAGACGAGCAATCTATTAGTTTAATTGCTGCATCGTTATCCTTGTTGTAAAGGATCGCCGGCTGAGGTAGGTCTCTATTCTCCTTCCAGAAGATCGACATAGCCGAAGCCCCCCCTTTCACAGCATTCATATCCTTGTGCATGCAGCACCCGCCTCGAACCACACAAGTCATATCGCGTTGAATAATAGGGGAGGAGTGATTAAATGCTGTCTCCCCAAGCTGGTAGACATATTTGTATCGTTCAGTCAAGCGCAGAACATCTTGAGTATGTCATGGCCTAGACCATGACGCAGATTTTATTATGATTTTTGTATATTTTATAAAAATCTCTCCTTTTCATATTTTTGGACAAGTCCTGTTTAATCGGATATATGCATAGAATTACTTACATGATCACGTGACCTTGTTGTTGTTTATGTTCTGTTTGTACCTTCTGGAATATTCTGTTACATGGCACCATTCTCACATCGTACAATAGTTGTCTTGCACCATATGTGTATTTGATATAGCTCATCGTATGAATATATAAGGGAGAGTCTGAGAGCCTTAAGCCTCAGAACTCGACCTCCTGTCGTATCCCTTCTACTACCTGTGTGACTTACCAGTCCATAGTCCCTGCCCAGTCCTCTTAAGGACAAGTGCACCTACTTCCCTACCTCCTCGCGTCTTATCGCACCCTCACTGCACGTCCCACCTTAGACGTTGTCAGTAAAGCCTCCAGCATTGCTGCCCATAGGCTTGTCATCACCACTTAGGTGTTTGACGTTACTGCTCAGGTCGTAGCTCTGACATTAGGTTGAGTTCTTCCTCATCACTCGGGATTGAGACGTACCCCTGTACTAGCCTACTGTGAAACGGAGAAAGGCTTGGACCGCATAATAATCAAAAGCGGAAAGAGACTATCCAGTAACAGGTGTCTACAAGGCAGACAGTACCTATCGCCCAACCCTAGGACTCTTGTCCATCACCGCACGTGTTGCAGACAGCAAACTACCCGCTTGCAAAAAAGACGCTCTATATCACGCCCGTCAAAGGCTTGTTGATTAGTTGTAGTCATTGTTCAACGCTAGGTAGCAGAGCAGCCACAGTGTTTGAGAGTGAAAATCCTGGCTTCAAGAGCACCCACAATACTTGTCCATCCCACTCCCTTTTTTAGCTATGTCCGCACCAAACCCTGCCCCCGCTTGGATTCAGTTCGATGCCACTCAGATTCAAATACCCACCGATCCAGCCGACCTATTAGCATTTACCCAAACAATCAAGGATGCGCTGATCGCAATAAACAACAATCTGGCGGTATTCATCAATCAACAATCGGCTGAACTATCCACTATCAATACCACTCTCCAGAACCACGATACAAGCCTATCTAACCTTGATACAAATGTAGTCGCACTCCAGGCTGCAGTCCAAGCACCTGGTACAAGCACCTCTATTGCACGTACTCGAGCACCCAAGTTATCGGCACCTGCTAAATTCGATGGTTCGGATAAAAACAAGGCGGTATCCTTCAGGGTCGCAGTGGCTCATTATTTGCGGACTTCCTATCCCTCTGCGACTGCTGATGAGCAGATCGCTTACATCATTTCCTGCCTGGATGGCAAAGCCCACGAATGGCTGGAACCCTATCTGGAAGACGACGTTATCAATGGCAATCCAGTCACTTGGCTTCACAATGTCAATGATTTCTGGACCCAATTTAACGCTCGCTGGAACGTTGCCAACAAGACCGAAAACTTCAGGGCAAAATTCAAATTGCTCAAACAAAAGAATTCGGTCCAAGAATACTTCAAAGACTTCCAGACATATTCCCAGGGCCTCGGCTACAACGACGCATCCCTTCGCGATCACTTCTACAATGGTCTTACGGTCAAAATCAAGGAATTCCTTGTGGCCCAAGATTACGATCATATGGCTGCCAACGTCACCCTGCAAACCCTTGCAGACAAGGCACTCAGAATCGATCAGCGTATTGAGTCGTTCCAGGCACAAAACCCATCTTCCAAATCTTCCTCTTCCAATGTGGCTAGCACCTCTACCAAAGCTTCCACCTTGCCGTCAACAGCTCCTCCCAAAGGCCAGGCCAGGGAAAAGATGTCTGTTGGGGAAAAGGTGTACATGCTTGGTCCAGATGGCAAGGCTCGCAAAGGAACAATCTTGGCTATAAACCGCAACACCAAAGGACAGTCGATTCCCACGATCAAATGGAATGACGGATCATCTGAGGAAACTACCTTCAAACAAATCCAAAAAGATGCGCATCCAATCGTCGTCGCTCCCTCAGCCCCTACCCTGGCCAAAGGGTTGGGACCTGGACCTATGGATCTAGATTCAGCAGGGAAAGGGAAAAAACCTGTAATATGCAGCACTTGCGGTGGTCGTGGCCATTATTCTAGCGCTTGTCCCTCCAAACCCTATTCTGGGCAAGCTGCTTCCCTTTCTGGTGATGAGTCGGAAAACGAGGACGCTTGAACATTGATGGAGCAAATGTATCAAGCGAAACCTGTACGGACTTTGAGATATATGCTATAGACAACGTGTCCCCTTTGAATATATATTTTGTTGCATCTCAAGCCCCATCCGCTCCAGAAAATAAAAGCATCAACCGTATGCAAACCATGCATGGTTGGGCTATGATTGACTCAGGCGCATCTTCATGCTTTATACACCCACGCCTAGTTAAACAATATCAAATACCCACTTATAAAAAGAAAAATCCAAAGAAATTAAAAGTTATCGATGGTCGTGAAATCTCTTCTGGTATTGTTGATACGGAATGTGTTTTTATTTTAGAAATAGGTAGTCATAAGGAACAATTGGTTTGTAATGTAGCAGACATAGGTAGACACACCTTAGTACTAGGAATGTTGTGGCTCAAATTACATAATCCAAATATTGACTGGCCAATTAAACATATTACCTTCAACTCAAACTTTTGTATAAAAAATTGTGTTCTTGCTTCTAATGTAGTTCTTGGCAATGTTGGTGGTGTCGAGGCTTACCAACCTCTTGAAGGCATCCCTAGGGACCCTGGAGGTGTCGTGGTATCAAAACCACTTGAAGGCATCCCAGAGGAACTCCGAGACTATACGGACGTATTTTCTGAGGACAAAGTGACAGAGTTACCTCCTCACCGCCCATATGACCTTGAGATAGTCCTCAAGGATCAAAACGCACCAGTAAAAGGACCAGTATACCCCCTTCGCCCTTTGGATGATGAGGAATTAAGAAAAATACTCAAAGAGCAGTTGGACAAAGGGTTGATCAGGCCCTCCAAATCACGATACAGCTCTCCAGTAATCTTTGTTCCTAAAAAGAATGGCAAAAGAAGGATGTGTGTCGATTATCGTTCGCTCAATTCCAACACAGTACGAAATGCGTATCCCATACCTCTCATTTCCACCTTGGTAGAGAAATTGAGAGGAGCACGCATATTCACAACTCTGGACCTTAAATCTGGCTATAATCTGGTCAGAATTAAAGAAGGAGATGAATGGAAAACAGCGTTTAAAACGAAATATGGTCTATTTGAATACTTGGTCATGCCTTTCGGTCTTTGTAATGCTCCAGCCGCCTTCCAGAACTTCATGAACAAGATCTTTAGGGATTTACTAGATGTATCAGTCATAGTATACCTTGACAACATACTTATATTTTCCAAAAACCCTGTGGATCACACGAAGCATGTTCAAGAGGTGTTATCCCGACTTAGGAAACACCAGCTATACTGCAACCTGGAAAAATGTGTCTTCAATGCCTCTGAAGTAGAATACCTAGGCGTAATTGCCAACGGCGAAGGAGTCAAAACAGACCCAAAAAAGGTCACAGAAGCGGTCAATTGGGAAACACCGCGTACCGTAAAGGAAGTGCAGGAAGCACTAGGGTTTTTTAACTACTATCGCCGCTTCATAGAGGACTTTGCAGGACGAGCTTGGCCTATGTACCAGCTCTTGCGGAAAGACGTCCATTGGCGATGGGGTAAGAATGAGGAAGCATCTTTCCAAATTCTAAAAAAAGCACTAGTTGAATCTCCTGTCTTAATCCAACCAGACGTCACAAAGGAATTTATACTGGAATGTGATGCATCCGACTTTGCCACTGGAGCTATCCTTAACCAGTATGGCAGAGACGGTAAATTGCACCCAGTAGCCTTCTATTCCAAAACTCTATCACCAGCCGAACGAAATTATGATATACATGATAAAGAATTACTGGCTATGATACGAGCATTCAAAGAATGGCGTCACTTGCTCGAAGGGTCTGAAATCCCTGTCTTGGTACTCTCAGACCACAAAAATCTAGAGTTCTTCCAGACAAAAAGGGACTTAAACCGGAGACAAGCAAGGTGGATGGGCTTCCTGGCCGACTACAACTACAGAATCAAATACAGAAAAGGGGCACAAAACGGAAAAGCTGATATACTATCTTGACAAGAATCACTTTGGAGAGAGGCAGCTAAAGAGGGGGGTGAAACCCCACCGCTTATCAGCCCCGAGCTTTTCATTTCGGCAATTCTCACAGACCATTCCCTCAATGATTTAATCAGGGATGCATTACCAGATGATAAGACCGTATCAAAGATTCTAAAGTCCCTTGAGGAAAACATTCCGGTTAAAGGCTGGCGTCTAGAAGATGGCTTGTTGTACTACCACAACCACATATACGTACCAAACGAGTCAGAAATCAGACGAGTAGTCATAGAAAGCCGACATGACAATCCTGCAGCAGGGCATCCAGGGCATTTTAGGACACTAGATCTCTTATCTCAAGATTACTATTGGTCCGGAATGAAAAAATCTGTTGTCAATTATATTCAGGCATGCGACTCGTGTATCCGGAACAAGCATTCAAACCAAGCCCCTCCTGGTCTCCTACAACCCATAGACTTACCAAATAAACCCTGGGAGGAAATCACCTATGACTTGATCACCGGATTACCAATGTCAGAAGGTTACGATGCAATACTCACAGTGGTGGACCAATTATCAAAAATGGTACACTTTATCCCCACACACTCGGGAGCCACTGCAGTAGACATTGCAAACCTATTTGTAAACTTTGTCTGGAAACTACACAGATTACCCTGAAAAACCATATCGGACCGAGGCCCTAACTTCAATGCCAAATTCCTTCACCAATTGTACAAACGCCTAAACATTGAACCACACTACTCTACGGCGTACAGACCACAGGTTGACGGGCAAAGCGAAAGGCTTAACCAATTTGTCGAAATATATCTTCGTCACTACATAAATCACAGACAGACAGATTGGGTAGCAGCATTGCCTATGGCGGAATTTGCGTATAATAATGGGAAGCACTCAGGATCAAGCCACACGCCATTCTTTGCCTGCTATGGTTACAACCCAGACTTCACTGTGGGTAATACCAAAGAAAGCCAGGTACCTGCCGCCGATCAACACGCTGAACACCTCAAGGAAATCCAAGAAGAGGCCAAGGCTGCTCTAACGATTGCCAATCGAACATACTCTGAATACTATAATCGAAAGCATCGTGAAGCACCAAAGATTGAAGTTGGATCAAAGGTCTTCCTAGACGGCTCAAATATCAAAACTATACGCCCTTCTAAGAAATTGGATAACAGGCGTTTTGGACCATATAAGGTACTGGAACAAATTGGGAAACATACCTTCAAACTGGAATTACCCAAATCCATGAAGGTCCATCCGGTATTCCACACTTCACTCCTATTCTCAAAACCAATAGATGACTATAACCGGCAACCTGTACCTGTCCCACCAGTGGTCACTCCTGATGGCAAAGAAGAATTTGAAGTTGAAGAAATCCTGGACTCTCGAAAGGTTGGAAGAAGATTGGAGTATTACGTCAAATGGAAAGGCTATGGACCAGAAGAAAACCTATGGTTACCTAAAGCCGAACTCAAGAATGCACCTGAACAAGTCAAAGAATTCCACCGACTCCATCCCAATGCACTCGGACCTTGATGGGGGGGAAGTGTCATGGCCTAGACCATGACGCGGATTTTATTATGATTTTTGTATATTTTATAAAAATCTCTCCTTTTCATATTTTTGGACAAGTCCTGTTTAATCGGATATATGCATAGAATTACTTACATGATCACGTGACCTTGTTGTTGTTTATGTTCTGGTTGTACCTTCTGGAATATTCCGTTACATGGCACCATTCTCACATCGTATGATAGTTGTCTTGCACCATATGTGTATTTGATATAGCTCATCGTATGAATATATAAGGGAGAGTCTGAGAGCCTTAAGCCTCAGAACTCGACCTCCTGTCGTATCCCTTCTACTACCTGTGTGACTTACCAGTCCATAGTCCCTGCCCAGTCCTCTTAAGGACAAGTGCACCTACTTCCCTACCTCCTCGCGTCTTATCGCACCCTCACTGCACGTCCCACCTTAGACGTTGTCAGTAAAGCCTCCAGCATCACTGCCCATAGGCTTGTCATCACCACTTAGGTGTTTGACGTTACTGCTCAGGTCGTAGCTCTGACAGAGTAGCAGAGTTCAAGCGATTAAACGGCAAAACACCCCCAACTGAATCTTCAGATTTCGATTGTATCAGCTTGTAAGTGGCATCTAGGTTGGTAGTGCTAAGATTTGACCACGCAGTTTCGCCTAGTTGCTCTATCCAAGAGTTAGTCTTCCAGAGCTTTTGTAATCGTGCCACTTTGATCTGATCGCTAGCGTGATCTCCATTAGATCCATAGAGCTTTCGTGCAATATCTTGTGCACCGAAGGGAAGCGCTGGGCTTAATTCGCTTTTTGGAGCACACTCGACTGTACTGCATAGACCTTGTAACTGTTTCTGTAAGACCTCGACCTGCGTTTCACTAGTATGGTCAATTGTCGATTCGACTGCAAGGTAAAGCTGTTGATGGGAGCTTGCTGAATTAGCCATTATATGCATACTACTAAAGTTTACACCGCGCTGCAAAGTTGAATCCATGCTGGTCGTGACTCCTGAGTAGTTTTGTCAGCACATTGAATGATTTATGCCTTTCTAACATACCCTGCGCATTTGCTAATATGTTTCCAGCTTGAATTCTAGCACTCACACCTCCCTCAAGAATGAATCGGCCAATTGAACAAGGCGAAGGTACTTTGCCAATAGTGACACCAAAAGCCTTAGCACACATTCTAATCACCTTCGAAACCTGAATAGCAGCAACACCAGACATGACTAGGCGACGTGACAGGCTTCGAATCAAGTTACTATATGCGACGCCTGACATTGATTTAAAGTTGCGCTGCAAACTGGTCAACCCCCGCCGCTTCGCAAGCATATGCCGACGGGATTCCTCTGTGGCGTAAGCACGCTTCTTCCAGGATGTTTTAGACTTGACAATACGATTCAGTGCTTGATTATGATGTGTGTTCTGTGTTTTTGTAGCTATATCGTGCATTTCTAGCTGACTCGAGAGTTTCTTGATATTGAGGACCAGTTTCTGTTTCTCTTCAACAAGTTTCCGAGCCACTACCTTCGCTCGCTGGATGGCTTTGCTAAGATTGTGTTTTCGTGCAAGTTCACGTCGATTACAAGCAGCTAGAGAATGGTTCTTCTTCCGAAGCTCCAAGACAAGTTTTGATGGTTTACTTTGTATAATCTCATCTTTCTTTTTGTTCTGTGTATTCATTTGTAGTAAACAGAGTCCTCATGAGAAGAAATGACTTCAGGTTTAGCTGTAACAGTGTGCATACCTTCAAAATGTTCCTTAGTGCAGCAGTAGTGCTTATTGCCCCGAAGAAGACACGCTGGTTCGCCGATCGACCCTTTTTACCACGTCTGAGAGCTGTAGGTACTTCCTCGGTCATGTCTCAAATTCTGAAGGAATTCTGCAACAGCCGATATTATGCTATGTTTCGGTTAGCCACAGGAAGCTGAACAATGGTGGCTCATTGGGCATTGCCAATCCGAGTTGCCAAACAAGCCACAGCAAGTAAGATCGCAGAGTATATGCCTTAGTGCTCGACCTCCTGTATATAAAGTAGTTAAGATATTTGACCACTGCTCATTCGTGTGGTTCTCAAATAACGCCTTCGAGCTCGTTTGTTCACTTAAGCTGTGGTGCGGAAGTACTCTATAGAGCCCAAATCGCAGTTTCAGGATCACGCAGAAAATCAGAAAACTGGCTCGAAGGTCAACCATACAGATGTGACACCAGTCTATTCCGTCTATTCCGGAGGCTTGAATTTAACAGCTCGCAAAGAGCTAAGGGGGTCAAATCTGGTGCCATTTCACGCATCAGATCTGCTTATGTAATACACAGGCGCGGCACCCTTCGGGTGCCGACCCCCACTGAATGTCCATCACCTTAGTATCACTCATATTCAGGCATAATTTAGCTGGATTTCGGTTAGCTTTGCGGTTACTCGGCGCTTATGGCTGACTTGGCTGTACAGTACCGATCGCTTCGATGCGTCGGTCAATTCTTGAGTTCATCTTTGTCTCTGCTCGTATCTACACTCGTTGTTGTTTTTTTTTTTTTTTGGTATAATCACAAAAACTTAGAGTAACACATCTACAAACACACGGTAAAGTATCCGAACTAGCGCATTGGCAAGAGTGCCCAAAGTTCAAGTATTTCTCGTCAAGGTTCTGCAAGTCATAATCAATATCAAGTCGATGGTACACCCTCAATGATCCAACCAAACCCTATAGCATCGAATACAAGCCAAGATCATTGGAGTCCACTGTCTGAGTCGCACTGTAAAACACGATCGATCACATGTAGAACCCCGTTGGACGAGATCACATCACTTCGTCGTATCTGAGCCCTCGAGTCGCCACATCGAACATATTGGGCCCCATTCTCAACTATCAGCTCGAGCTTCTTGCCGGACTCGGTGGTGATCGCAGGCGTCGTTGCGAATAAGGGAGAGTAAATAGGGTTACCAAACGAGAAATGGTTCTTCAGCAAGCGGGCCAAATCCTCATTGTAATGGCCGTCGGTATTGATCTGACGGAACGCGTCATCGGTTGGAGCAAAAATCTATGTTAGGCACACATAACCCATCAGCAAAACCTGGGCCAAGTCCACAAACAAGGACGCACGGTGATTCTATGTCCATTGTCGACGGTATCTAGCAGCCCAGTTTTCTGCAGCCCGTCGGTAAAATTTAGGAAGCCTTGCCGAGCGCTGCCAACAAGCGGCTTGGATAGAAGGTCGGACACCGGAGTTGGGATCGTTAGCACGCTGCCGATGGTGAAAATATCGATGTTTTTGAAAGCAAACCGCTTCAAAACCCTGGCGTCGCCGACTGCACGATTGATTAGAATGGTTGAATTACGACGGTCGGTAATGAACTGGTCCACAACCTATCATAACGAGCAATGGGTCAGGAAGCGTCTACTAGAAGCCTGGGTAGAGACGCGCACCTGAACCTGGTTATCGTCAAATGAGTACCACCTCTTGCCATTGTTGGCTTTTAGACCGTTGGTCTTATATCCAGACTTTCCTGTATTACGGTTTATGCGGTGGCGCTTCCACCATGTACTCGACCTGCCAGGGGTCTCGAAGCCTGTTTCAATGGTGCCGTAGATGACGTGGTACAAAAGGATATCCGTAAAGTTCGCATATAAATGTCCGAAAGAGTTGAAAGCCTATAAAAATGATCTAATTAGCGAAATCCCACAGATGCGACCAATCGAGGGCTGGCGCACGTCATTATTTGGAGCTAAGAACGTAACATCTCCACTGTTGAGGATATTGACCAGTGCATCACCCCCCTCTCCTTTAACCGCGTTACACAACGCATTGCTCAATGCGGTCAGACCTCGACTTTTGAGGAAGTTTATCAAACCAGAAATCGAGGATTTACCACCGTATGATGAATAAGGGGCTGCCTGCACCAAGGTTGACGCCCAAAGCAAAACAGAGATGAATACTGTAGAAAGTAGCATGATGCTGAATGCTATGGCTGGTTCGGAGGGGCCGTTAATACAAAGTATTGACGTCCTGAACTGCGACCCTGTGGCTTGGTTTTATAGTGGTTGAGATCATCGGGGAACGTATGAGAGAGGACCAAATGAAGCGGACAGCCATGGCGAGGACTGGTCCGCAGATCGAACGCTAGATAACCCTTTCGTCTAGGGTGAACGATTCGGTAAACGTTAGAGCGCTAAGGCTCCATGATGGCGGTTTGGTGATCAATGAGTCAAGATTCCTGGCTGGGTCCACTGCCTCATTTGCTCTTTAGTTCACTGCCACTTGATCACCGCCTGCGGATCACACTTCCTGTGCTGCCCTATTCGGAAACTCCGAGATTACTCACGATAGTAAATGACCATTTTCGGCCCTTCTTCGAGGGATCATGGGTTTACCTTTTGGACATCCGACACGGAGTACGAAATAAACGGACTGAGTCAGCCCCTATCAACCCAAATGACTCCAGAACAAAACGGTTTAGCTCTGGTAGTGGGAAGGGATAAAGTGGTATTTGGTCTTGCTCAATCCGCGCGAATGGAGGGGAGGGGGCTCGAAGTTGAGGGACGTTAAACCGTGAACGCCTTGCTGGCATGTTTTGAACTGGCGCTGGTCTGCTCCCATATCTCTTCAGACTAAAACGCCACTCCCAAATCCTTAAACCAACTACCACGTCTGGAAAATTTTACGAGGTATATGGTGAAATTCGCGATAAAATTCGGACGGGGGGAGGCGCATATATTACGGCTGGCCAGACGAATTGGAAGGGTTACCGGAGACCAGAAAGTTTTACAACAGCCGAATTCAGTACTTCCTGGAGACAATCCTAATATATGTGCATCGGGAGATAATCTTCGTGAAATGCCACTGGTGCGTGAGGTGTCCCTATCATGATCGGCCAAGTGTGGTTCACACGACGGCGCTCGGGGATACCTAAATTCCCCGCCTCATCGATTCACTGCAAGTGTATGCCTTTTGAAGGCAATAACGCGTGCTTCAAAATTATCGAGACACTACTTCAAAGCAAGCCTAAGGAAAAAACTATTCTCTCGGTCGACGAGGCTATGCTCGCAGTCGTTCATCTTATCTAGCAACCTTGAGAACATCTCGTCCATGACATATATCTAATCGATTTTTTACGTGAGTGGCCATATGTTGTATGGGATGTTCTTTTAATATGTTTGTTCCCCATTGTTTGACTGTGAAGAAATAAAAGAAACTATACACCAGCAGATCTCCCAATTGATCTTTCGCACGATAAACACGAAGGAGCGGACAGCGTGTCCGCCTCTCGCGCTGGCTTTCCCATAAGTGGTCCTATTGAAAAGGAATAGCGCCCTATTCAATTCTAGTCATGATTCGGAGCAGCCCTCAGGATTGAACCCAATGAACCGAGTATCGTGGACAGCCTCCCTAACAGCCTCACAGGTGTAAATTTTTGGCAATGCTTTTAGGAGACACGAGGCCCATCAAAATGATCAGGCAAATTCACATGTGGCTGTGACTTGCCATGGCTTTCGGGTCATGGAAGATCCCAGTCGCTTAGTTGGCCCATTGACGGGGTATGACCAGGGATGAGTGACCTTCGGCCTTTCCTAATCCGCCCCGATCATAAATATGTGCACCGCTTCTGGGCACAAAGGATTGGACAAAGGAAGGCACACTTATGTGCTTGCGTAATGATGATTTGTGCGGCGCAAGCCATGCTCCTATTCGGGAGGCTCTCGATATTGCGCCAGTGTCCATCCGATACTATGTCTACTCTCGTCTGCTGCATGCATTTATGTCTCCACAGACCACCCATTTGACTTGCCACCTCCTTCGTCTCAATCTCTCATTTCACGATGGTGCGGCTACCGTCGCTCGAGTACAATATTGGCCATCCACATCCAAAAGGACATTGGTTTCTGCTGGCTACCATCGTTGTTCTCCTTCTCACTATTCCAACCCTTACTCTGGTAAATCGTACGTTCATACTCCACCGACTATCGCTGTTTCCGTGGTATAGCTCAACGGTCTGTCAGTCGTAACCCTAGGCTCCGAATTGGTCCCTTCGCTGCAGCCACAATTCCAACCCAACAATACCCTATTAGCGGGATGGTGGGGCACACACCGACTACCTCGGGTATTGCGCCCCAAACCTCCCAAGTGCGAGCCCAAAGATCTCGGCCGAGGTGACAGGTTTCGTGTCAGCGCCTCGCTGTTTGATTATACAGTCATGAGCACATGGAATACGACGGAGGAGTACTCTCCAGTGCAAGAACAGAAGCGGGTGGAGTATCGAGGCCAGTCGTTCGCAGATTGTTTCGTAAACAACACCCGGTTCGATTTTAGCCTGGTAGACCAGACCGGATCTGTGACTGTGAGTGACAACATAGTCACACTTGTTTCAATTATTTAATGGACGTATCATGCAACAGGTCGGCGTGGTTTGCCCAGGCACGAATCCCAGCTACCCAATTTATTTGTCAATGGAGACCAAAATAGTCTTTGCTAGTGACATCACCAAAGATTTCATCGGGCAATACTATGGACCCGGTCTAGACTTGCTCAACCTTACCGAAGCGACCTCTTCTAATTATCGGAAGATAGTTTTAGCGGCTCTGGAGGTGATTTCGACCGACGCTCTGGCGATAATGCTTACACCACATCTCTCAAATCCCGCTCTCAGCTTCAGTATCTTTTACTACGTAGATCCTAGCACAGACGAGTTGACCTACGGGACGAGTACCTTTACATATGTCAACGGCACCTTGGATATATTCCCTGACGAAGCTATCATCTATCAAAACGCAACCGAAAACCTCGTTCACATCGTGAATCACGCAGTCAACCTCGACTTTGGAAGTAACTTGTGCCCCAACATCTTCAGAAATGCCTCCATTCTTTCACAAATCCTCTCCCCCAACGATCGACCACAGGGCGTTCATGGACCTTGGGTCGTAGGCACCGGGTACTCTTCGTTTTACTACGGAGATATCCCCCCAGGATATCGGACCTGGGCGCAAGCTTTGCTGGCCGGCAAGCCTGTTGCGCTCGGCAGCCTTACTGGGCTACCTCAAAACTCGGCGATGGTTACATCGTATCTGTGTCCAATGTATCAGACCAAGCGCATGAGCTCGCTGGTGGCATCTGTATTTGTGGGTACCACTACCATGATGTTATCGGTCTGGGCTGCGTGGACGTTCCTTACGGCATTTATAGCGAAGCGGTTAATGGCACCTCGTAAGTCCGTCAAGTCCGCTCTGAGGCAAGTTAAATGACTCTCGTGGCTTGTAGGAATCCAATGCCTTTGTAACGAGTGCATTAAAAAAGAAGAGCAAGTAGTACGACAGGGACAAATCGATCGAGTCAATCGGGATGCAATTGGTGTAGTAGGAAGGCTCATGGTACTCGAAGATCAAGTGAAGAGGCTGACGCGCAATCAGTGCAACATAATGTAAGTACCAATTTCATAAAATCGCTATCTAACGAAAACCCACCTTGGAATTTAGCAAAGAAGAACTTGATGTTAGCCAGCTCGAAGGACTGGTGCCATACCTGAACAGAAACACTGAATCCACAACCAGGCCGTCGAACGATCATTATCATTCCTTGGCTAGTGGAAGAAGTGAATTATGAGCTCGTTTGTATCAAGATGGTGTTGTCATTGTATTGAGAGTGTACCTCGTCAAGGTGAACTTTATTGGGTTGGGTTAGGGACAATACAACATTATTCACTTGTTAATCCCCGTATGAAAATATTATAATACGAATAGACGTGACCTCCAAAACGAGAAAAAGATGATCATAGGACAGTTGTATTTATACGTTTTGAATTCCCTCAGGATAAATACGTCTACCAGGGCCCACGTCTTTTCGTTCATAAGTTGACTTAAACGACTGAGGATGAGAAAGGGAAAGTAATTGGTTTCAAGTCCTTTCCTCGTACGGCCGTGGTAAAGAAAAATCCCAGCAAGCACTTGGAAACATGCCATTGAATGCTAGATTCGCTGTTAAACTACGGCAGCGCGACCGCTGATCGTATATATTCAAACAGTTTTCTTTGCGAGTCTACCGAAAAGAGTGTAGATATGAGCGACTCGGCCAAAACCCGAATATCTAGCTAGCGCGCAGTAACGCTGCAAGGTCTAACAATGCTTTTGCACGCTTACTAGCTCCCGGTAGCGCTGGTAGTGTGTGCTACTTCGGGTCTTACAAGCGCTCGGAAGCATCGTTAGACCTGTGGAGCTAGTTCACACAAACTAGATATCCAGGGTTTGGCCGAGGACTCAGAAAAAATCTGTGGGCTAATGGTGTGTAATTAGGCATAAGGAGGGGTAATGATAACAGGGGTGTAGTAATGGTGTCAATATGCCAAATTACACTGCTGTAATGTGATAATGACAGATAATGATGTGTCATTTCATGGAATTACATCATTACTACACCCCCCTGTTTCATTACACCTCAAGTTTTTCCTGAGGAGAGAAAAAAACTAGATACACTAAAAATTTACCAATGCATATAAGCAATCAGTACTGTACAGTCAAGCCACATATAAGTGCCAAGTAAATGTGTAACCAACCAAAATCCAACAATTTTAGGACTTGGAGAGTGGATGACTTCCCGTAAGGGCCAAATCTAAGCTAAGCTAAGCTAAAGTCTGGATGATGTCATAAGTTATTAATGTCTGATTACTCCACATTGTAATCATTCCGCCTTTAGAATAGCTTAGCTTTAGTTTTAGCTCTTATGGGAAGTCATCCAGTACCTTGAAACATGATATAGTAGAGCTAGACTAGAGTTCAGGAACTAACCTCTACCAGCTGGGGCTATTGGTTACTTACAGTAACTTACCAAAACAGGCAAGTCACTGTGAGTTTGTTACCAAAGTAAGGAACCAAAATCATCTATTTCATAATTTTGTGTATATAAAACAAAATGTCAGTCCCAATCAACATTTGATGCACTTATGATCTGACCATTGCCTAACATGGTCAAGCCACCTGCCAAAGGCTTGTCCTGGTCTTCTTTAGGAATAGGTGAGAGAAAATCAAGCAAGGCTGCTGTGCTGGTGTTTATTATACCAAGGTGATCATCTTGGGTCATGCTGATTCATTTGACTGGTCAGACTTAGCATGAAGGTGTGGACTGAGCAAGCTGTCTCCTTTGTCACCAAGTGAAACTGGAAGCACACTGCTGTTGCATGCATTGGCACCAGATGAAGCAGTTTCATCAGCAGTTAACTTGTGGAACTTGACAACAGGGTGCATATGGAGCAGGCTTGAGTTTTCCTGTGGTCTCATCCACCTAGCCAGCATGTGTTGAGGTTTATATCAACCACATATAGGTGAACTTACCATATTGTACCACTGGCTGTCAGAGCCAATGACCTGAACAACAAGGCCTAATGCTGGTGAGGTGAAGGCAGACCTATGGGCTTGATGGCCTGAGGTCAAACTGCAACACCTAAGGGTGGATGCACAGTGAGGGGAAGGGGTGCAACAATACACAGAGGGGTTCAGAGGTGTGCTTGTGCTGAAGAGCACTGGGCAGGAACTAAGTGGCTTGGTGACGAACTCAGGTAGAAGGGATAGTTTGACAGGAGGTTGAGTTCTGAGGCTTAAGGCTCTCAGACTCTCCCTTATATATTCACAGCAGAGGCAGTACATATGTAATAAGAAGTCTAAGTAAATTGTATGATGACAGAAATGGTGCCATGTCAACAGAATATTCTGGAATACATCAACAGTGGTCAACAACAACAAGGTCACATGACTCAGTCAGTTATTCTATGCATATATCTGAATAAATGGGACTTGTCCATAAAGTAGAAAAATAGAGGTAAAATAAATCATAATTAATTCAGATAAATTTGTGGTCATGGTCTAGGCCATGACACTGGCTAACTTGAAATTGCTCAGTCATAGTTTGAATATCAGTACAGGATCAAAGCTTTGCATACAAGAATGTCATGCCAGAGCTGGTCCTCTCTGTTATGACCTGCACTAAGGATGTGATGCTGATATTCTGGTATTCTGGCATCAAGGGTAACTCAATTGCATCAGCTTACAAATCAATGCTTCTGCAATTGAGTTGCCCTTGCTGCTGGAATGCCAGAATATCAGCATCACATCCTTAACCTGCACAGACAGCCATAACATAACAAGGGAATTAATCTATAGTTTATAGCATTTTCTCTGAAGTTGAACAAGCTATAAACAAGGTCATGTGATCTTGGTACCTACTGTGGTTATCTAACTTGCTCCTGCTATTCTCTCCATTATAACTTGCAGCAAGGAGCAAGTTATCACATGACCTCAGCACTTAAATCACATGACCCTAGGACCTTGCATGGCTCTATAAGATTTGGAGCTGGAACAGCCCTAAGAGTGACTTACCAAATACTTGTTGACACTACATGTGACCCATAAAATACTAAGGACTGCAGAACAATCTGACTCATACCTTTGAGGGTATATAGCTCATCAAAAGCAAGCCTGTGGACCTCAGCTTGCTTTATCTTGTCAAAGACAGGGACCATCTGTTCATACTACATAAATACAATCAATATACACTGCAAATTGCCACTGACAACATAGCCACTACTTAAGGAACCAACAGAGACAAGGAGATGGATTAGAGATGTCTTGCCAGCACACTGGCATGCTGGCATCAAGGGAAACTGAATTGCATCAGCTGATAAATCAATTCAGTTTCCCTTGATGCCAGTGTGCCAGCATGCTGGCAAGACATCTCTAAGATGGATGGGTCTTGATGCTCTCATCATTCATGGAGTTGGGAATGACTGAGAAGAGCTTCATGAAGACAAACTGTTTGTGCATTGAAGAGATATTTGTATAAAATAGTTTACTCTGCACATGTACAACATCCATAAAAGTTGGCCACAGGCAAAAAAAATGGTTCAAAGTCATTTCAACCATTTCTGTCATGGCCTAGACCATGAGCACAAATTTACTCTGATTTATTATGATTATATTTCATCTCTATTTTCCTGCTTTTTGGACAAGTCCCATTTATTCAGATATATGCATAGAATTATTGACTGAGTCATGTGACATTGTTGTTGACCACTGTTGATGTATTCTGGAATATTCTGTTGATGTGGCACCACCCCTCATATTGTATGATTCTACCTAGCTCCCTATTTCATATGTATAGCCCACTTATGAATATATAAGGGAGAGTCTGAGAGCCTTAAGCCTCAGAACTTGACCTCCTGTTGATACCCACCTTCTACCTGCACAGTCACCAAGCCAAGCAGTCTCTGCCCAGTCCTCTTTAGGACAAGCACACCTCTAAGCCCCCCTGCATGTCATTGCAACCCCTCCCTTTGCTGCATGTCTATCCCTAGATGTTGTGGCCTTGACCATTGGCATTGTAGCCTTTGGGTCTGCCTTTGCCTTACAAGTGTTAGGTGTTACCATTCAGGTTGTCAGCTCTGACAACTTCCAAAATATATGGATGCAGATGTTTTGACCAATTTTGCTGCTCAGACTTCACCAGTAAATATATGGCCATAGCATCCTTTTTTATATGGACAACTTGACCACTAAAATATGGACAGCTTGACAAGAAATGTGCCCTTTTGCCCCATTCAAACCTAATTGGACAAAACAGTTGGTTGAAAAACAGTGTTCAATAAAAAGAAACAAATGGTCAATCAAGCAAGAGATAACTGTGTTCTAGTGATGTCACCCAGGAAGAAACCCAGGTACCCCTTCCTGGGCCAGGGTACCTGGGAGATTTGGCTCTGCCTGCTTCCCTGCCCCTTCCCAGGCCCAGGAAGAGGCCCCCTGGGTTCCCAGTACTTTACAAGCAAAACCTGTGAACACATCCAATCTATTACATATATACATCATTATATGCGCAAAATTCAGCGCTTTCTAGCGATATACAGCAGCATTCTATAGCCTAAGTATTGATGGCTTCACACTCAGTTCTTTGTTCAGACAAAATACCCCTCAGAATTGACAATGTTCAAAACTCACCACAAATACTTCCTTAGTACCTCATAAAATGTGAAGAATTCCCAGCATCTCAACAGTATATATCATGTCTCCAGAAAAAATCAATTAGTGTACATCACAGCCCAATCTTTATTCAAAAATATTCCCCCTAAGTGCACAACTCCTAGTTCACCCTCAAGCACTGATTTCCGGCCATTTCTATGCATGGGAATGGATTCCCAGTGCCTGAGAACCCCTATATACACTGGTGTCTACTCCATACATGTCCTGCATTGGTGTGAACTAACTGCTGGGTAGGGGGGACTTTGCAATTCCTCAGCTGAAACAGTGTCCTCACACAAGTTTGAACATTCTAGCAGGTTAGCACACACCTCCAGCCCTCCAGATGGGGTTTTTTGAGGTCTCTGAACTCATTGGAGCACTCAGAGAAACTCCTGGAGCAATGGCTAAGGCTGTAGGCAATGATTTTGCTTATTTTACTCACTCAGGGGGGTTTCCCCTTGTATTTCACCCATTAATGCTACTCTTGATGAGCTGCTTTTTTGTATATGGTATATTATAGGTACTGCGCATCTACTGCGCACAGGGGACAGACATTTTCATGGCTGGATTCACTAGTGGATTTTGGTCTGATCAAGGGTAAGCGCCCCCTATATCGCTTATATCTCTGCAGATACTGAGGCTAAGGCTTTGAGAGTATGTCCATTCAATTCAGCTCACTGAGGCGCATCGAACGGTATATATATGTGTAGGAATATGTAGGAATTTGAAGGAGGCATGAGCAGCACTTTCCCCTGAACATTTCTGAGCACTATTTTGATTGTGATCTTGGTATAAATTGTAGCTATATGAATGATATATATATCGCTGGAATGCGATAGATTTTGCGCATTTAATGAGCTCTTAACTATGAGAATCCAAGCAGGTTGAATGTTTGACCATATGCATGCCTTCCCCCTTCCCCCAGAATACTCCCCTGCCCTGGGAACCTGCCAGGTACCCACTGCCCTGGATGTCTAGAAGGCTCTTCCCTCTTCCCTGCCCCTTCTGGGACTGCAGGAAGGGAGGGAAGCAGGCAGGGAATGCTCTGGGTTACCTGGGTGTGGGGACTGGGGTGACATCTCTAATCATTGGCCACCAGTACCATTGTCTTATATACAATACTGTTTTCTTGGACCCCATGTGTCCAATTGCTGAATGTCCAAGATCAATAATTATCTCAGGCACCCTCCTCCTCCTATAGAGGACATCTGGGATGCATATTGCATTCCATGGCCTATATAATAATAGGTCTCCCCACCATTCAATGTTGGGGTGCACCTTAGTGTCAGTCAATATACAACCAAAGAACTTGTCTTTGGCAATGTTATCTTTGATAACATTGATAATGTCTTCAGTATTTACCAATACTGCAAGATCTTTCCTCTCTGGTAGTGTAGAGAGCTTGTTGGATCACATAGACCTGCAATCTTCATCTGTTTCCTCTCCTACCAATGGTAGAGGAATTATTATCCCTCAATTACCTTTTGAGCATGTCATGGCCTAGACCATGATGTGGATTTATTATACTTTTTCTATATTTTATACATCTCTCTTTTTCATATTTTTGAACAAGTCCTGTTTAATCAGATATATGCATAGAATTACTTACATGATCACATGACCTTGTTGTTGTTTATGTCTTGTTTGTACCTTCTGGAATATTCTGTTATGTGGCACCATTCTTACATTGTACAATAGCTGTCTCACACCATCTGTATTTGATATAGTTACTCATATGAATATATAAAGGGAGAGTCTGATAGCCTTAAGCCTCAGAACTCAACCTCCTGTTGTATTCCCTCTACTACCTGTGTGACCACAAGTCATATAGTGCTGCCCAGTCCTCTTTAGGACATAAGCCTTCACTTTAAGTCACTCCTACCCACATCTTATTGCATACCCCTCCTTTGTTGCATGTCTACCCCTTGACATTGTGACTTAGTCCTCTGGTGCTGCCGCCCATAGGACTCTCCTTGCCCCTTAGGCGTTTGAGTTATCTCTCAGGTTGTAGCTCTGACATTAGGTCAAGTTCTTCCTTATCACTCAGGATTGAGACATACCCCTGTACTAGCCTACTGTGAAACAGTGAAAGGCTTGGACCACATAATAATCAAAAGCAGAAAGAGACTATCCAGTAACAGGTGTCTACAAGGCAGATGGTACCTATCACCCAACCCTAGGACTCTTGTCCATCACTGCATGTGTTGCAGACAGCAAAACACCCACTTGCAAAGAAAACACTCTATATCACACCTGCCAACAGCTTGTTGATTAGCAGTAGTTATTGTCCAATGCTAGGTGTCAGAGCAGCCACAGTGTTTGAGAGTGAAAATCCTGGCTTCAAGAGCACCTACAATATATATCCATCCCATTTCCCTTTTTAGCTACTGTATGTGCAAGTGACTAGGCACTGCTTATGTAATCTTATGTAATCATGTCCACACAAGACGGTTAGTGCTTGGAGGCCCAGGACCTTAGACAGTTGCATCATTGAACATCTGCCTCATCCCAACATGGAAATTCTTCTCAGCAATCTTGATTATCTGAAAACTCTATTCCTAAATCTCCCTGAATCTCTTCCTCTTAACCCACTTGAATCTAATCTTAATTTTGAGCTTGACGCAACCATTGTTGAGGAAGAGGGGTGGGGAGTTGAGCTCAATCATCATATGGAGGTAGCATGGCAGTCCTGGTGTTACAGGTCAGGGTACACTTAAATATCTAGAGCTTAAGCAAATGTAGATATGTTAGTATACACTAATCATACTCAATACTTCTTAGACTAGAGTAAGAAGGCTCAAAGTAGTTGCAATGCAATCAAGTAACACTCAAGGTAGTCTTAATCTTTCACAGTGTAAACTGACTAATTTATAGGTACAAAGAGCAATACTACTATGGTCAGGTTCCCTTAGATATCTTAAATGTAGTTCAGCCCTAGTTGCTTGGACTAACTGATACTAATCTTAATACTAGACTTAAGCAATAGCTTATAGGATAGATGGTGGGCTGCCTAATGTGTGTACTTCCTCAGCTACAGGTACTTAGATTTCCTCTAATAGCTGGTACTTAATGTCACACTCAATCAGGCAATATTGTATCCTTATATATCTCTGTATATAAGATACAATGAATCAGACAGTATATAACTAATATGGTACTTTATTCCTCAGTACTAGTTATATAAGGAATCACACACAGACAAGAGAAATAGAAAGAGAAAAGGAAACCAATAACCAGTCTGGGTTGAGTAGAGGAGTGAAGGAGGGTGGTCTGGAAGGACCTCAGAGGAGGTCCTTTTATACCCTGAGGAGGGCAATCCAGAGCCAAATAGATGCATGCATGCCAGTGCAATCATCAAAAGAGGGTCCTGCTATACTTGGGGTACACCCTAGCCCAGTATAGGATAAGAGAGTAAAGACAGGGTGTGGATCAAAGGCATTGATGCATCTGAGACCTGCTATTGGCTTGTAGATCATATTATCATAGTATATACATGTAATGAACAGAGGCTACATCTCAGTGAGTCATAAAGTGAGTCAGAGAAGCTTCTGGATCAATTTGGGAAGCTCTCCTGACTCACTGGAGTCATTAGATCTTGATTGATGGTCCAGTAAGATTCTAATGATCTTCGGGCCATTCCGGCGCGAGGATCCGGTGGATCGCGACGATCTTCGGGCAGCGGATATCGCCGAAGATTAGCTATCGATAGAGCACAAGATCGCTTTGATAGCGTAAGCGGTTGCCGAGATATGAGCGGTGCAATGTTGTAATCAATATCTCCTGATAAGAGGAAATATTGCAACCTCTGTATCTCTCTGAGATCTTATTGTAAAATCTTAATAAAATATGCGTTGGAGAGCGGGAAATGTGTACTATTTAATGGAACGGAAAATAGTACAATTCAGAGCGCATACAAATTCAAGTATTTCACAATTTAATTACAGAGGCATTGCTTGAGGTTGACAGAGCAGACTAAAATAATAGAAAATGTTAGTGATCCATAACACCTGGAAAGGCCTGATTCAGATTAGAGAGCAAGGGAGGAGACTCTTAGACTGCATTGCTTTGCTTTATGAAGCCCTTAGTTGACTTCCATGCCAGGAGCAAGAACTCTGGGTGGGTGGGTGGACTGAAAAGCTCACCCAGGCTGCACATGATGCAGGCACATGGATCCCAAGGTATTTTTGATTTTGCACTATCACATATAAAAGCTTACAACTACAAATTGTTAGCCTACCATCTTATATTGACATCTCTGATGGTTCAGATGCCAAGTCAACAAGTCCCCCAACAACACATAGTAGCTCCATTGAGGTGGTGATATCTGGTGTTTCTGCCAATCCAAAGCCAAAATTTCATCAGACAAAGCTCACATTTGAGAAAGTGGATCAAGAAACATACCAAGAGCAGTGTGCACAACAGTCACTTCAGATGCAAGCCCATGATTGAGCAATTGAGGCAGCAGAGACCATGTGGAAAGAAAGAAAGACTCAGGAATGCAAGGTCAAGGGCAAACTCCAGAAGCAGGAAGAGCATGCAGTGGTTGTAGGAAATGAGATTGAGGTAAGGATGTGATGCTGATATTCTGGCATTCTGGCATCAAGGGTAACTCAATTGCATCAGCTTATAAATAAGTGCTTCTACAATTCAGTTACCCTTGATGCCAGAATGCCAGAATATCAGCATCACATCCTTCAATTGAGGCAGGGCGCCAAGATGCAGCAGGTAAAATACTCAAGCAAACCAGAGAAGTGAGTTAATTTAAGCATTCTGAAGAAGTGTACTCACATTTGGGCAGGGCGCACCCTCCAAGCAAATTGACAACAATATTGATGCTGCAAGAAAGAAGCTGTTATGGACAACACTGACAAATAAAAACCCTTCAAAACTAACAAGTGAAGAGTCAGTTACACTGCCAAAACAAACATGCTGGCAGGCCCTGGGGTATTGGCTTCATATCCTGGCAGCAGTCAAGAAGTTGGGTGGTATGGAGAATGCTTGCCAGCACCCCTCAGAAGTTATCAAGGAGCTCCAGAAAACTCACCAGGCAACAGGCTTATTTGATGGGCTTCATAACAGTGTCCTACAGCAATGGTTTGATGTCAATAGTGAGGGCAAAGCTTGCTGGAACAAATCAGTAATTATTGCTGTGGCATGGGAGTGTCATGCTGGTGGAATTGGTCAATTGATGAAACTGGTTAGATTGTTTGCTTATAGGATGATTTATCACTTACTAGGCATTTAGGCATCATATCCACTTGTTCTGGAAGGGTTTACAATGCAGGCGCAATCAGTCCGACTCACTGGGGTGCCAATGTCAACTCCAATGGCTCAAGCTATGTTAGTTGGGCACATTCAGCTACACGCCCCTCACCTTGATGGGATGAAGTTCTCAGACTGGTGGCTGCATTCACTCATGCATGGCCAACTAGACTGGTCATATCATTCAGCAACAAAAGCTTCTTGGAAATGACCTGCAGACTGGGAGAATCAGTGTTTATTAGCCTTCCTCTGCATTTCACATACAGTTGTATGGTGCTCCATCTGAAGTCCCTGCCTCATTGTAAACACTGACCAAATTGGCATCACCCTTTTCCCAATTGGGAACAAAACCTGGGAGCAGTGGGGTTCCTGCCAGGTCAACAGTATGTGTCATGAGGAAAAGTGACAGGTAAGCTGAAGTTACTCAGTTGCTAATTTGAGCTAAAATCAAAATTATCAGTACAATCTTGTAGTGGCATCAAGCTGCAGAGGAGACATACTTCCATTCCAATCAGTATGGGGGGGTTCAACCAAAAACAGCCTGCTGAGCCCAACAGCAGCTTGTCAAGACAAGGCCAATGAGCATGGTTTTACATACACCCATGGTGACACTCAGCATTGGAGCTTGTTACAAACTACAAAAGAGGTGAGTGTGAAGAATTGTAACTTGGATGAAGAGCCTCTAACATACCATTTATAGTGGGTTGTCAGCACTCTGGTCCCATACTTGAAGAAGGTTCAAGAGGAAGAGGGCCTAACGCCTGGAGCACAAGCTATCCTGTACATCAATTGTTGGCCAATTCATGTCTCAAAATCAACCCCTGACAGCTTCTTACCTTGGATGGCCAGAGAGTACCCCAAAATTCAAGTTCTTTATGTCCCTGCTGGATGTAAGCTTAGAATAACACCTAGGCTATGGCTGTATTGCTCACCCATTGACCATTACAGGCACTGGTGAGTTCCAACCTGCTGACACACTTTTACAACATGTAGTCAAGCACATTGTCAAGCAAGCTGCTCTTGACATTTTTGCAGGGTGGTCCATGCAGCTTCTAAAGAACAGCATCAAACCTGAGAATGTATCATTACTGAACAACTTACTGACACTTTGAAATGCATTGGTTGCCTGGACACTTGAAGCATTTCTATACCTAAAAAGTCATCCTGAAATCATCTTGAAGTCCTGGGAGAAGTGTCAAACAGGGGAATGGAATCTTTCGTGGCCAAAACTTACCTGCCATGAGGCAACAGAACTCTTCTTCTCAACAGCTGCCTTGAATGTGGTGTTCTGTGATGAAGTGGCAATCCACAAACCAATCATCCCACACTTGGCCCCTGAGCTCTTGGCCAAGGAGTTGAATAACCTGAACATGTGCAATTTGGAGGGCATTAGTGATGACACATCCCTGTTGGCAGACAAAATTTTTGGAGCACTTACTGGTAAGAAGGGAGAGGCAGTGCTGGTTGAGGCCACAGGCACGTTACTATGCACAGGCAACAAAGGAGACATTGAAATTGTCAACACTGGAGTGTTAGAAAACAAATCAAACAGAGCTGGTCAGTGCTAAATTGATCAAATGGGGGTGGTATACTTACTAAAACATCCTGTTGCTTAAAATAACAGTCTCAGTGCCACCAACCTTTGTTACCAACATTGTGGTCCTGGGCAGTACAAACCCAGCAGCACTTGAAGACCTCACAGCTGCCTGCACTGTGAAACCATTGGCCAAGGCTGCTGGTAAGCAAAAACATAAACCAAAGGGCTTACCTGAAGAAGAGGGGTCGAATGGACTCACAGGAGAGGGAGTGGAAGACAATCCTCCAGCCAAACAGACTCATCAGCGAGTGGCTAACAAGTAGTTTGGGTTGGTTTAAAGCACAGAGGAAGTGAAGGATCTTGTAATAGATGACTTGGCGGTAGCAGACAGTGGTGGAGACAACAGAATTAGGTCTTTAGTTTGTTTCTATTTATATTACGTAATATATACTCCTATAATTTGATTTATCTGGGTCTATGCACTGGAGGGTGGTGGACAACAGACAAAATACAAAATAGGCACTGTGCTGGGGGTCTTTGGACTGCAGACAGCACTTGGTCACTTGTGTGTACAGTATGTCCACACCAAACCCTGCTCCCACCTGGATTCAGTTTGATGCCACCCAGATTCAAGTACCCACTGATCCAGCTGATCTAATAGCATTTACCCACACAATCAAAGACATGCTGATTGCTATAAATAACAATCTTGTGGTATTCATCAATCAACAGTCAGCTGAACTATCCACCATCAATACCACCCTCCAGAACCATGACACTGGCATATCAAACCTTGAAACAAACATAGTTGCACTCCAAGCTGCTGTACAAGCACCTGGAACAAGTACCTCCATCACATGTACTTGAGCACCAAAGTTATCTGCACCTGCCAAGTTTGATGGTTTGGATAAAAATAAGGCAGTATCCTTCAGGGTTGTGGTGGCCCATTATCTGTGGACTTCTTATCCTTCTGTGACTGCTGATGAGCAGATTGCTTACATTATCTCTTGCCTGGATGGTAAAGCCCATGAGTGGCTCAAACCTTATATGGAAGGCAACATTATAAATGGCAATCCAGTAACTTGGCTCCATAATGTCAACAATTTCTGGACCCAATTTAACACTTGCTGGAATGTCACAAACAAGACCAAAAATTTCAGGGTGAAATTCAAATTGCTCAAACAAAAGAATTCAGTCCAAGAGTATTTCAAGGACTTCCAGACATATTCCCAGGGTCTCAGCTACAATGACACTTCTCTTTGCAATCGTTTCTACAATGGTCTTTTGGTCAAAATCAAGGAATTCCTTGTGGCCCAAGATTATGACCACATGGCTGCCAATGTCACTTTGCAATCTCTTGCAGACAAGGCACTTAGAATTGATCAGCGTATTGAGTCATTCCAGGCCCAAAACCCATCCTCCAAATCCACTTCCTCTTCTAATGTGGCTAGCACCTCCACCAAAGCTTCCACCTCTATGTCAGCAGCTCCTCCCAAAGGCCCAGCCAGGGAAAAGATGTCTGTTGGGGAAAAGGTGTATACACTTGGTCCAGATGGTAAGGCTCACAAAGGAACAATTTTGGCTATAAACCACAACACTAAAGGGCAGTTGATTCCCATGATCAAATGGAATGACAGATCTTCCAAAGAAACTACATTTAAACATATCCAAAAAGATTCACATTTGATTGTTGTTGCTCCCTTGGCTCCTGCCCTGGCTAAAGGTTCTGGTCCTGGACCTATGGACTTAGATTCAGCTGGAAAAGGAAAAAAGCCAATTATATGTAGTACTTGTGGTGTTCATGGCCACTATTCCAGCACTTGTCCCTCAAAACCCTATTCTGGGCAAGCTGCTTCCCTTTCTGGTGATGAGCCAGAAAATGAGGACCCTTGAACACTGAGGGAGCAAGTGTGTCAAGGGAATTGAATACAGACTTTGAGATTTATGCTATAGATAATGTGTCCCCTTTAAATATATATTTTGTTGCATCTCAAGCCCTGTCTGCTCCAGAAAACAAAAGTATCAACTGTATGCAAACCATGCATGGTTGGGCAATGATAGACTCAGGTGCATCTTCATGTTTTATACATCTGCACCTAGTCAAACAATACTGAATACCTACTCAAAAAAAGAAAAACCCAAAAAATTAAAGGTTATTGATGGTCACGAAATTAGTTCTGGACTAGTAGATACAGAATGCATATTTAATTTAGAAATAGGTAGTCATAAAGAACAATTGGTTTGTAATGTAGCAGACATAGGTAGACATACTTTAGTACTAGGAATATCATGGCTCAAGTTACATAATCCAAACATTGACTGGCCTAATAAACATGTTACTTTTTATTCAAACTTTTGTATAAAAAATTGCATTCCTGCTTCTAATGTAGTTCTTGGCAATGTTGGTGGTGTTTTTGATCCATTTGACAAAAACCTAGGAGGTGTTGAGGCTTACCAACCTCTTGAAGGCATCCCTAGGGACCCTGGAGGTGTCATGGTGTCAAAACCACTTAAAGGCATCCCAGAGGAACTCCAAGACTATGCAGACATATTTTCTGAGGACAAAGTGATGGAGTTCCCTCCTCACCATCCATATGACCTTGAGATAGTCCTCAAGGATCAAAATGCACCAGTAAAAGGACCAGTATACCCCCTTCACCCTTTGGATGAAGAATTAAGGAGAATACTCAAAGAGCAGTTGGATAAAGGGTTGATCAGGCCCTCCAAATCACGATACAGCTCTCCAGTCATCTTTGTTCCAAAAAAGAATGGCAAAAGAAGGATGTGTGTTGATTATTGTTTGCTTAATTCCAACACAGTACAAAATGCATATCCCATACCTCTCATTTCCACCTTGGTAGAGAAATTGAGAGGAGCACATGTATTCACAACTCTGGACCTTAAATCTGGCTATAATCTGGTCAGAATTAAAGAAGGAGATGAATGGAAAACAGCATTTAAAACAAAATACAGTCTATTCAAATACTTGGTCATGCCTTTTGGTCTTTGTAATGCTCCAGCTGCATTCCAGAACTTCATGAACAAGATCTTCAGGGATCTACTAGATGTGTCAGTTATAGTATACCTTGACAACATACTTATATTTTCCAAACACCCTGAGGATCACATGAAGCACATTCAGGAGGTGTTATCCTGACTTAGGAAACACCAGCTATATTGCAACCTGGAAAAATGTGTCTTCAATGCTTCTGAAGTGGAATACCTAGGTGTAATTGCCAACAGCAAAGGAGTCAAAACAGACCCTAAAAAGGTCACAGAAGTGGTTAATTGGGAAACACCACATACCATAAAGGAAGTGCAGGAAGCACTAGGGTTTTTCAACTACTATCGCTGCTTCATAGAGGACTTTGCAGGATGAGCTTGGCCTATGTACCAGCTCTTGCGTAAAGATGTCCCTTGGCAATGGGGTAAGAATGAGGAAGCATCTTTCCAAATTCTGAAAAAAGCGCTAGTCAAATCTCCTGTCTTAATCCAACCAGATGTCACAAAGGAATTTATACTGGAATGTGATGCACCCAACTTTGCCACTGGAGCTATTCTTAACCAGTATGGCAAAGATGGTAAATTACATCTAGTAGCCTTCTATTCTAAAACTCTATCACCAGCCAAACAAAACTATGATATACATGATAAAGAGTTACTGGCTATGATATGAGCATTCAAAGAATGGTGTCACTTGCTTGAAGGATCTGAAATCCCTGTCTTGGTACTCTCAGACCACAAAAATCTAGAGTTCTTCCAGACAAAAAGGGATTTAAACCGGAGACAAGCAAGGTGGATGGGCTTCCTGGCCAACTACAATTACAGAATCAAGTACAGAAAAGGGGCACAAAACAGAAAAGCTGATATACTATCTCAACAAGAGTCACTTCAGAGAGAGGCAGCTAAAGAAGGGGGTGAAACCCCACTGCTTATCAGCCCCAAGCTTTTCATTTTGGCAATTCTCACCAACCATTCCCTCAATGATCTAATCAGGGATGCATTACCAGATGATAAGACCATATCAAAGATTCTAAAGTCCCTTGAGGAGAACATTCTGGTTAAAGGCTGGCATCTAGAAGATGACTTGTTGTACTACCATGACCACATATATGTACCAAATGAGTCAGAAATCAGATGAGCAGTCATAGAAAGCTGGCATGACAATCCTGCAGCAGGGCATCCAGGGCATTTCAGGACACTAGATCTCCTATCTTGAGATTACTATTGGTCCAGAATGAAAAAATCTCTTGTTAATTATATTCAGGCATGCAACTTGTGTATCCGGAACAAACATTCAAATCAAGCCCCTCCTGGTCTCCTACAACCCATAGACTTACCAAATAAACCCTGTGAGGAAATCACCTATGACTTGATCACTGGATTACCAATGTCAGAAGGATATGATGCAATACTCACAGTGGTGGACCAATTATCAAAAATGGTACACTTTATCCCCACACACTCAGGAGCCACTGCAGTAGATGTTGCAAATCTATTTGTAAACTTTGTCTGGAAACTACATGGATTACCCTGAAAAACCATATCTGACCAAGGCCCTAACTTCAATGCCAAATTCCTTCGCCAACTGTACAAACACCTAAACATTGAACTGCATTACTCTATGGCATACAGACCACAGGTTGATGGGCAAAGCAAAAGACTAAACCAATTTGTCAAAATATATCTTTGTCACTACATAAATCATAGACAGACAGATTGGGTAGCAGCATTGCCTATGGCAGAATTTGCATATAATAATGGGAAGCACTCAGGATCAAACTACTTGCCATTCTTTGCCTGCTATGGTTACAACCCAGATTTCACTGTGGGTAATACCAAAGAAAGCCAGGTACCTGCTGCCGATCAATACACTGAACACCTCAAAGAAATCCAAGAAGAGGCCAAGGCTGCTCTAACAATTGCCAATCAAACATACTCCAAATATTATAATTGGAAGCATCATGAAGCACCCAAGATCAAAGTCAGATCAAAGGTTTTCCTAGATGGCTCAAATATCAAAACCATACACCCTTCTAAGAAATTGGATAACAGGTGCTTTGGACCATACAAAGTACTGGAACAAATTGGAAAACATATTTTCAAACTGGAATTACCCAAATCCATGAAGGTTCATCCAGTATTCCATACTTCACTCCTGTTCCCAAAACCAGTAGATGACTATAACTGGCAACCTATACCCGTTCCACCAGTGGTCACTCCTGATGGTGAAGAAGAATTTGAAGTTGAAGAAATCCTGGATTCTCAAAAGGTTGGAAGGAGATTGGAGTATTACATCAAGTGGAAAGGCTATGGACCAGAAGAAAACCTATGGTTACCCAAAGCTGAACTCAAGAATGCCCCTGAATGAGTAAAGGAATTCCACCAACTCCATCCCAATGCACTTGGACCTTGATGGGGGGGAAGTGTCATGGCCTAGACCATGACACAGATTTTATTATAATTTTCCTATATTTTATACATCTCTCTTTCTCATATTTTTGGACAAGTCCTGTTTAATCAGATATATGCATAGAATTACTTACATGATCACATGACCTTGTTGTTGTTTATGTTCTGTTTGTACCTCCTGGAATATTCTGTTATGTGGCACCATTCTTACATTGTACAATAGTTGTCTTGCACCATATGTGTATTTGATATAGCTCATTGTATGAATATATAAGGGAGAGTCTGAGAGCCTTAAGCCTCAGAACTTGACCTCCTGTCATATCCCCACTACTACCTGTGTGATTATTCATTGCATAGTACTTGCCCAGGTCTCTTTAGACCAAGTGCATTATTCTCATACCTCCTTGTGCCTTATCACACCCTCACTGCACATCATACCTTAGACATCATCAGTACAGCCTCTGGCATTGCTGCCCATAGGCTTGTCATCACCACTTAGGTGTTTGATGTTACCCTTCAGGTTGTAGCTCTGACACACAGCCTGCAGTTACTGCAATGTGCAGCCTGCAGTTACTGTGATGTGCAGCCTGCAGCAACTGTGCAGCAGCCTGTAGTCACTGTGCATGCAGTCTGCAGTAACTTTGCAGCAATCTACAGTGGCTGTGCAGCAGCATGTAGACCCTGCGTTTGTCATCTCCAAAATGTATATAAGGAGGGCCTCCCAGGCCATTCAATATCATCCTTTACTTCCCTTCATACCTTCATCTCTTATACACTCTGCCTAAGCAAGCCAGAGACATTGTTGAGCACCACTCCAACTATGTTGAGCTCAGCTCTGTGATTAGCCTGCACAGTTAGCTACTCTGCATGTACTCCCATAGTGACCACCATATGCAAGTTTGCCCATCCATGTCACTAGGCCCAGTAAGTCCCAACATAGACCAGGTAGCCCAGCCATAGCATGCAAGATCCACAAGACCAATACATAAGGGAGGCAAGCACTTCAGAGATACTCCTGCACTGTATGACTCATAGGACTATATGACAGACATACACTGGTTAGATGTCTCATATAAGGAAACCATCTGCAATTACAATAGTAAAACCAGGAACAGAACTCACACCCATTGTACCTTTAATTAGGCTCACAATGGCTACTTGTTACATATACTTGTTACTCGCAGCCACCAACTATGCAGTAGTCCTTGCTATTAATTACATCCCTACACAACCAATACAAACAAGTATATTTAACAGTGTCATGGCCTAGACCATGAGCACAACTTTATTCTGATTTTATATTATCTTGTTTTAATTCTATCTCCTGGTTTTTGGACAAGTCCCATTTATTCAGATATATGCATAGAATTGTTGACTGAGTCACATGACCTTATTGTTATTGACTGCTGTTGATGTATTCTGGAATATTCTGTTGATGTGGCACCACTTTCATAGATTGTACAATTTTGTATTTCATATGTACTGCCCCTCTATGAATATATAAGGGAGAGTCTGAGAGCCTTAAGCCTCAGAACTCAACCTCCTGTTGAACATCACCTACTAGCTGCACAGTCACCAAGCCAAGCAGTTTCTGCCCAGACCTCTTAAGGTCAAGTGCACCTCTGAACCCCATCTGCATGTTGTTGCAACCATCCCCTTCACTGTGCATCCTCTCTTAGACATTGCAGTCTTGATCCCCAGCATTACAGCCCTTGGATCTGCCTTTGCCTCACCAGTGTTAGGCATTGTTGTTCAGGTTGTTGGCTCTGACAGTTACTAATAATAGTACATCCATCAGTCAGCAAGAGATAGGATGAGTAAGGGTGAATGGTAGTGATCAGTAAGCAAGTGACTAAGAATAGGGTGTGGCTCAGTAAGCAACTGGAGGTGCTTACTCATGGGGGAAGAGTGGTCAAGCCACAAGACAGAAATAGTAACCAAAGGAAAAAATGATGGTTAGCCACAAGACCTTGATTGTGGCTCATGACAATCCCCATATCCCCCTAACTTCCCTTGAAAGATCTCTCTTGCAGCTCCTTGATTGTGATATTAGAATGATTCTACTGCCCTCCCTAGGCCTCATGCAGTGCCTGTCAACAACATGATGTTATCCACATGGAGAGAGGGGTTTAACACAATATCAATGTTAGTGGCACTGAAGTGGGTGGGAGAGCCAAGATTCAAGCTTGAGTCTTGGGAGAGTGTTGAGGACTATACAGAGGCATGGAAATTGAGATTTGGAGGGATTTCAAGTGTTGAGTTGTTGTTAAACAGCAAGAGGAAAGATGTTGAGGATAGGGGCAAGGCTAATTATTGGTCAGCAACAAATCAAATGCAACAATTAAAGCCATTTCTCTTCCCATTCTGTTGCACTCATACCACTGGAGCACTGGAAACTCTGTATAATAATAGTTGCACATTGTTCAGGCACTTTTTATTTTTAGACTAAAGTACAATTCAGCACACACAGTCCATTGCAGCAGATGCAAGTGAGAGTGGTCACATGTTGCATTTGACTTGTTGCCCACCGTACAGGCCATCTCATTTCCAGAGACCTTGTGTTGGGATGTGGTGATTCAGACTGAGTGGTTGGACCCACAATCGTGATTACGTGATTGGCATTCCTCATGTGTCATTCTTACTAGCACAGACAATATAGTTATCTTTATTCGCATACTGAAAACATCCAAAACAATCAACAAGGACCAGTGTAAATCACCATGGCCTCCTAAGCTGTAGCAAGTCGCTCATGATTTTATCACGTTCCGCCCCGATCTGCTGCGTCATCTCAATCTGCTTCGCGACAGGCAACTGTTCAAAGGCGGCTAAAAGGTCTCCGTCTAATATGCCATTGCTCAACGAACGGGACACATTGTCATTTCGAACGTATCTAACAGAGTCGTCCAATTAAGTGCACGCCGTTAGCCAGCAAGTATACCCGCTTACCGATGTGCCTTGGGGTTCAGGCCGGCGATATGTTGGATGTTTCGCACTAATTGTCCTTGGAGTAGATGAAGGCGTGAGAACTGTGCTTGCTCGAGAGGCGTAAGAGTAGAGACGCTTCCGTCCGAGGCACCTGAGATAAAAGTCAATCAGAAACAAGCCACTCTGATGATGCGCTAGACCCACCGATTACAAGGCAAGATACAATTCCAGCCCCTTGGATTTCCATAGCGTCAGGGTCGGGCATAGCCTCTGACTTTTGAGAGACAACAAGAACATCGCGGTGCGGTACATGCGTGTTGAATTCAGACTGACAAATCAGTCGAGCTCCGCTGTTCGATTCGGGATCTGCAAGATAGATATAAGCGCTTAAGAGCAGTCTCTCAGACAAATGAAGAACTGACGGTGAGGATTATATTCGTATACCCTCAGCATTCCGAGATCGTCAGAGACCGCAAACGAAAGTTGACCATTCGCCGCGAAAAAAAAATTGGCATGGGTCACGGAAAGGAGCTGGCGGTCCTTGGAAACAGGCACGAGTTTAAATGGCTCTTCCTGGCAGCGCTGTGAGCATGAGCATCCGCAGGCTTCAAGAGCATCCTACCTGGAACGCCGCAAACCAGACGCTCTTCACCATATCACCAATCAACAAGAGATTTTTCAAGGGTCGTAAAGAGGTAACGTATACCCCGACATCCATAAACGCGACTCCAGTCAGTTTTTCGTCCAGATCAAACGCTCGAATGAAGATCTAAAGTCATGGAGTGAGAACAGAAGGTGCCGAATAGGAATCTGACGCGTACCTTTTGGCCCATCGACGATACTAGATACCCGTTCATACCACACAAGGCAGTCACGGCTCCTTTAGAATCTTCCCGGCATAAGAGTCTCAGCTTGTAAGGCCGAGTCTTTGCTCCAGGTTCAGGGACAACCTCCACAACCTCGAATACGTATGTCTAACAACAGGATGAGATTATTTCAAGTAATGAGACACATGGGACATACCGCTCCCTTGACAGCCAAGTCTTCTCCGCGCGAGATTGTTGTTCCTACGACAATATAATCTTTTAAACCCTTTTCCGTGCTTAGAGTCTCCAATGGAACGCTCTCGACAGCGTTCACAAACTCATTTTGAGCAAATTCATAGCTGTAAAGCCGAATTAGCAACGCATACAACAAGGGTAGATGTAAACCCACCCGTCGACTGTCGTCCACGTATCAGGAGTTATCAACTCCAACGCGGAACAATGTATCTGAGGATTAGGGTGGCTCGCTGGGATCGTATCATGAGTCCATGTACCTCAATGGGTTCGCATACAACTCACCATCGGCGGTATAAACCTCGTTCGAGTCCTCATCATAATAAGCAAACGTCGTCTGAAGAGCGCTCGCCGCAAGAATATGCCGAGTGGAAACATCGTATGCGACCGAAGTATACACTCGGCCGTCATCGGTGGCATACGAACGACAAGGCAGCTCGCAGCCTACATCCAAACCGGATGCCCATTCAATGACCGCAGTACCCTACACACAAAATGTAAGTCACCAATTCGGATATACTCAAAGTTTCATACCTCGTCCGAGTGCAGCAAATAGTCTCCCTTCTCGCCGAATATCGAACAGGGTGTGAACGAGTTCACAAACTGAGAACCACAAGGGTGCATCCGAATGGGGCTAACGTCCATCTTGAACAACCAGAACGGCCGGTCGCCGGTCAGAAAGATCCCGGCATACGTCGTGGACTGGTATGTAGTCGTGAATGAGATCAACGACCGCCCTACGACGCGTTTCGGATCGGGTGTGTCGTGAGAATGGGGTGGAAGAAGCCGAGAGAAGATTTTAACAAATTGGATGGAAAGTTGATCTCGGACCCGGGCTGGGGGTACAGGATCAGTTTCAACCGGGGCTGGCAATGGCACCGGTTCGTAGATAGCCAGGATTCCGCTTTTGGTCAATACCTGAAGAATAGTTAGGAATGCTCGAGCGACCAGAGTGTCGGAACACCCACAATTAGGTGCGGCTTTGGTCGCGTCACTCCAATCGGGGCAATCAATACGTGCTCAACGTCTGTTTCACCCTCGGTGACTGGAGGCGAGTGCAGCTGTCCAGAATCGGCAAGTACATCAGGCAAACCCTGGAGCTGATCGGTCGAGAAGGCCAGCCCAATCAGGGGCAGCGTCCATATCTAACACAAATATACGTATCGACCCGAATTCATCCACCGAACCGTTCCGTACCCACCTCGAAGAACCCATTTTTCCTCAAAAGCACAAGCCACTGCGTGCCGTGCTCCGCGTCGATAATGTTTTCGTACGTTGTTGGTACGGTGGGTCCGCCCCTCGACCGTTTTGAGCCTTTCCCGCTTCCAGCACCGGCCGTGGATGCTTTGCGCCTCGAGTTTGATGATTCGCCCGCCGTACGTTTACTGCGATGCCCAGCTTCCGGTCGAGATGGGATGACATCACCCGGTTTGCGAGTCACGAACAACTCGGTGCGGTCTGTAAAGAACGAGGCCGATGCGCAAACAGTGCCCTATGAAAGCGAGTCAACACTACAACAAGAAACTAAGATAACTGCTCGGACTCACGTTGTCTCCGAAATGCGAAACGTCTTTTCGCCTAACCCTGCCTTTAGCCGTATCCCCCACGAATAATCCAAATGTTTCATCCTCGCGCAAGACGACAATAAACGGATCGGCGACCTGGGCAGATTTGATTTTCGGCCGAGGCTTGTTCCCCTCGGCGTCGAGGTAAAGCTGACGTTCGGCGCCATCTGTGTCTCTGCAATGAGCCAATGTTCTGCGATTAATCAAGTAACATACCAGGTTCAAGCAATCGTATGGAATTGGTCGTAATCTGTGCGATGCAGGTTTGCTGGAAGAATCCGCCAGCAGAAATGGTCAAACCAGGTGTTCGAGCCAAAATCTGAACCTCCCCTCCGATTCCGCCTGTCGCTTTGGCAATCTACCACGTCTTTAATTTAGATCCACACACATGCGAATGACGAAGACCTTACTCGAGAAATACCTGGACTTGGTGCCAAGTCTGTGCTCACGACTACCGTGTCCAATCCGTCATGAATAGAAGATTTTCCTCGAAGAGCGATGGACCAAACGCCGCGTGCTCCGCCTATCGCGGGTACTTTTCGTTTGATTCGAGTCGGTAGTTCTTTCTGGATACCACATAAAAATCAGATAAACATATGATAAAATGGCAAAATATCGGACCTGGAAAAGTGTAAATCCTCCAACGTGCTCCGCTCCAGTACAAGCCACCAGTTCGGGTGCATATCGGTCCTGGCAAAATCTCAGAAAAATGTCGTCTAGCTCAGAATACTGTGCTTCACCCCGTTTTTGGCCAACGAAAATACCATCGAGTTGATACCGCCATATGCCGGCAGAACATCCACCACTGTAAATTCGGTGATGGGTTGAAGAGCCGCACCGGCTTTGACAGTTGCTGGCATCGCAGTATCGCCGTACAAGTCTGTCACGCAAGCAACATGAGTCGACACCAAAGAACACGCTACCGAAAACATACCGTCCTCATCGTCCATATCTTCATCACTCTCATCGGATTCTTCCTCCGCCTTTGCTCCAGTCCCCCTAACAACCCGCACCAGCACACTCTCACCATCCGTGCTTCCCAAAAACGCGTACCCCCACTTTTCACCAACCACACACACGGCGTTTCTCTCGGCTCGTACGGCCCGAGGTCCAAGTTCAGGACCGATGCTCAAAGCATGCACGGCTCGGCCTTCTCGTTCAATCCTGACACTCCGAGCAGATCCGTTTGGCAAAAACATGGTCGCTTCCGCTTCCTCGTTGGACATCCATGTGACAAACACCCCGTCCAAGTCTATGCCCTCTGGTCCGGTGCCCATCGCGCTTGAATCCAGCGGAGCGATACTCGCCAAGCCAGACACGCGCGCCGCCCATCCGTCCGAAGCTCGTCCGACCACCCCACCGGATTGATCCACATGCAAAACCGAATTAGGAGTCGTGATTAGGACTCCACCGAGTGAAGCCGGGCAGGCGTTGAGCGTTTGAGAATCGTGCGGGAGAGAGGTGGCGTGGGAGATGATGGGGTATGTTCGTGTGAGTAGGTCGAGTGTGATGGTCAGGAGTGATGCGGTGTCACGAACTTCGTGAAGTCGACTACGATACAATGAGATAGTGGCTGGTTTTGTAAGGAATGGTATCTTACCCAGTACTCGTAAGCTCGGATTGGTACAGAACCGCGAGGGTGGGATTGTTGAAGCCCGGCAAAAAAGCGATATCGATGACCTGCTTGATTCGAGACTCTACTTCGGCAGGTAGGTCAAGGACAAAACTCGGCGAATATGGAACTTCTTTTGTAAAACTACACGGGACTTGGTGAGAACGGAAACAGAACCGGGTAGCTGGTAAAAACTCACTTGGTTGCGTTTTGCTCCTGTTCCAGTATATCCAGTTCGGCCTGAGTCTGATAGAACGGCAGTAGCGCTAGGCCGCCAAGAGGAAGGAGCATGGCCGCGCATCGGTAGAGTGGGTCAACGCGCAAGAGTGAGCGAAAGTGCGCGTTATCGTTTGTGAGCTGCCAAGGGGTCAATGAAGGAACCAAGATATCGCAATGTGCCTCACAACTTGTGGGGCCCGCTCATACGTATGGATGGATACCGTGATGAGATCGTATGCAACGTCAGACCACTCTAACAAGGCGATCTAGGCGAGCGTCAGTCCCAGCGACGTGATTTTCGCGTCGAACCAATCACCTTGGCATCTTTGAACGAGATGAGGAGCCTATCCAGCCCGTCCTCCGAAGTTGCCATCGTTTGAACATTTTCAATGCCTATGACAATTCCGTGCAGACGATGTTCGCGTATGAGATGCAGCTTGGGTACTGTAGGCGGCGATGTGCGGACCGGCGCCTATCAGGCGAGGACGCTCGGTCAGGTGTTTGTTGGGAAAAATCTCTGTACTCACCCGAAGCTCGGTGACATTGATAAACCCATCCCCATGGGTGTCCATCTCCATCTCGCCGGGCACAGCCTCGCTGGCTGAGCCCTCGAGGCTCCCAGATAGAGTTACGAGCTCCTCACATACTTCGAATATGCGCAGACAGCTGTTCCTCGCCACCACCAGATTGCACAAAACACGGGGTCGAGCATGATTGGAAGCAGAAGCCGCGTTGAGGGTTGAGTGAGTGAGTCTCATACATTTGGCAAACTCGACGCCGCTAGGAGAGAGAACCTCCTGGCGCAAAGCGAGCATGGCGGTGGCTCAAAGGTCGTTCTGACCGGAAATGCAATGTTCGAGAATACGTTTATTCAAATAGGTCGACTAGTCTACAGGCCGGACAATCCGAGCCAACCGTGGGCTGCCTTGAGTTCTCGGTAGTGAGAGAAATATTCGCTGGCCCAGCCCCCAGACGCACCTCGAGATCTTCCGAGCGAGAGAAGGGATAAACTGCAAGTGGTTGTGGAGGCGAGACGCCAAATATTGGCACGTGACTCCTTGCAAATGGGCTATTGCTCTGGAGCTAAGCGCCATCAACTCTCATTCCAAACTCCCACTTCATTCATCCAAGCGATCCTCTTGGAGCCTTTCATTCACACAAATATCTCCCGATTTCCCAACACTAAAAAATGGCATGCACGTGTACTACAAAACCAAAGACAGAGTCCAAACATCATTGTTCAATCAAATTGAATACGTTCTCATCAGAGTTCTGTTCATCACGACAGATATACAGTCCACGGTACAATCCTTCATTCCAAGGAGCCTTCTAAAAACCCACATCATACCAAAAGTCCGAAAGTCCACCTATTTCAATCACACTTCAAAACGCAGTCAATCGCATGTAGAACCCCGTTGCGCGAGATCACGTCGCTTCGTCGTATCTGTGCCTTTGACTGGCCACACTTGACGTACTGCACGCCGTTTTCAACCCTGAGCTCGAGCTTGTTGCCCGACTCGGCAGTTATCGCTGGCGTCGTTGGGAACAACGGAAAGTAGATAGGATCACCGAACACAAAGTGGTTCTTCAACAACAAGGCCAAACCATCCTCGTAATAGCCTTCGATTCCGGCTTCCTCGAACGCCCCATCGGTCGGGGCGAAAATCTGTCCCAGTTACGAACGTTAGTTTCCACATATGGGTCAAGTATGAAAGTATTACGCGCCGTGGTTCGATTGCCGTTGTCGACTGTGTCTAAAAGCCCTGCTTTCTGCAAGCTGCCACCAAACTTGACAAAACCGCTTGTAGTCTTGGCAATGAGCGGTTTGCAAAGAAGGTCGGATACCGAAGTCGGAATCGTAAGCACAGTGTAAAGGAAAAAGATATCAACGTTTTTGAACGCCAATTGTTCCAAAACCTGGCGTCGCCCACAGCACGGCTGGCGAAGATCGACGAACTCCCTCGCTTGCGACTGTTGGTGATGTATTGATCGATAACCTGTCATGATCATAAATGAATCGTGAAGCGCTTGCTAGGGCCGTGCCCAAAGAAACCTTGAACTTGATTGTCTTTGAAGCATTTCTGTACGATGGCCTCTAGACCATTTGTCTTATAGCGAGGCGTTGCCGTGTTACGATTTATCAGATGACGCTTGCGAGCTCACTAGGATTCGGGGGTCTTGAAGCCGGTTTCGATATTCCCACAGATAACATGGTACAAAAGAACGTTTGTGTGATTCTCGTATGAGTACTGATATGAAGATCTAGAGGACTCGAATGTCTAACACCATCAAACAGTCAAAATTGTCACCGGGGTCTCGGCCAATCCCTGAAAATCTAGTTAGCACTTAATAATGCCCCGCTGTCTAAGTATGTTTCTGAGCGCTAACCAGATGCTGATAGCGCCGGTAGCCCGTGCTACTTCGGATCTAGCGAGTGCTCGAAAGCATACTTAGACCTGTGGAGCTAGTCCATGCTAGCTAGATTTTCGGGGTTTGGCTGAGGTTCACACAAGCGGGAGTTACCGCACGCCATTATTGGGAGCCATGAGCGTGACATCCCCATTTTGGAGGATATCCGCAAGTTCACCACCCCCGTACGATTTAACCACGTTGGCCAACCTGTCGCTCAGGGCGGTCAGCCCGTTACTATTGAGAAAGTTGAGCAGTCCAGAAATGCCGGATTCATTCTGATAAGACGATGAAGGTGCACCCAGGACCACATTCGACACCAAGAGCAAGGCGGAAACAAACACGTTCATGATACCTGATATCCTCGCCGAGTCCGAGGAGCTGTCGATACGTGGGGTTGGCGATTCGACTTTATAACGCTTGGAACCACCCGGAACGGGAAGCAACAACAAGAACACGAGGACTCAAACAATTGAATAGCCATAGTGTGGAACGAGCTGAGAATACAATAGCAAACAGCGAGGGTTTGCATCACAGACCGACCGCCCATGCTCGATCGAGGGCGAGACCTACAGTCCAATCTCTTGATACGCAGATTTTTGATACGCAGAAAGCAGCGTAAACGCCGGAAACACCGGAGCGCGTCTCAGCTTTCTTGCTTAGTAATCCCGCCACTCGCTCCTCGGCCTCGACCAGCCCGAGCTTAGTAATGACACAGCCACTGTATAGCCTCCGTATTCCCCCTGTCAAATATATGCTAGAATATTCGTTTGTAAATTAGATATAAGTCGCATAGTGAACGAGAAAGTAGTGTGAAACTGTTTTGTGTTAAAAATGCCTTCGTATCGGCACTCTGGTGCATCATCGAGGGTAACTTTCAATATACTTTTCCTATTTATATGCAACTAATTGGTGTTTGCGTTAGATGGATCGTGCTCGAGCAGTTGCTCAGAGCTCAATACGGCAAAATCTGACTTTTGCACAAAAGCTCGACGTTATTGAGTTTTATTACCGGCACAGGAATGCTCTCACTCTTGAAGGTATGGTTAAACCTCTTCAGGAGCGAGGTTTCCGGATGCATCCAACCACCATTCGCCGCATCGTGGATGACGAGCCTCGCATACGTCGCTGTGTGAGCGAGAATGCAGCCAAGCTGCACGACAAGCGAGCGACCAGGGTTGCTCACCACAGCTCGAAGAAGCACTATCACGTTGGGTCGAACAGAAGTTGAACAACCACGTCCGACTGCAAGGTGAATTGGTGGCAATGAAGGCCCAACAACTTTGCGACCAGTTCAACATCCCAGCACACAAACGTCTCAAGTTCTCTAATGGGTGGTTAGATGGATTCAAGCGATGACATGGGCTACATCGAATAACATTCCATGGTGAGCGTGCATCGGCCCCACCCGAGGCTATTGCTGCAGAGCGTGCCCGCCTGCAGCTCATTACTTCCCAGTATGCGCCATGGGACCAATATAACATGGACGAGACTGCCGTTTATGGATTGCAGGTGCCCTCTGCTGGCCTTGGCACCCATGATACTGGGGGTCTGAAGAACAATCGTGACCGTTTGACTGTTGCTTTTTGTAGCAACCGGGACGGCTCCCACAAGCTCCGTGTCCTCTTCATCGGCCACGCGAAGCACCCACAGTGTTTCCCTCGCTGTGCTCCTCCAAATGCTCTCGGTTACTGGTATTTTAACAACAAGACTGCCTGGATGAACTCGGACATATTCAAGGAGTAAGTCAATTGTTTGTCATTCGTTTCGTGGGCTTATTTTAGTATTGAGGTTTCTATCCGAGTTAAACGAGATAATGCGACAACAAAATCGATATATTTTACTTCTGTGTGATAATGCTAGCTCACACAAATGCGATGCTGATCAGTACCCGGCCCTATTTCCCCATATCCGGGTCGAGTATCTCTCCCCAAACCTTACTCCCTGGGTCCAACCGATGGATGCTGGGATCATCAAGTCCTTCAAGTCCCAGTACCAGCGCCGATTTGCTGCTCTCGCTCTTCAGCGAAGCGACAACGGCTATGTCCAGCCTTACAAGCTCAACCAGCGCCAGGTCATGGAGATGGCGACCGAGGCATGGGAAAGCGTCACGCCAACAACAATCCGCAATTGTTGGCGTCATGCCGGTATCTGCTTTCCTGATCCTGCTGGGTTAATCGAACCTGTGGATCAGTGTCCCATATTCGACGTTCCCACTCTTCCAGTAACACCGTCAGAGCTCGCCTCGGAACTTGGCCTACAGCCAGAGTACACAGACCCGAGGGTTTACGACATACTCGGGTCCTTCGCACTCGACCATCCAACCGAAGAGGATTTGAGTCTAGAGCAGCTTATAGAACAATCGCATTCCAAGGACACATCGCTTTATCAATGAAAATTTCGCTCCCTATCCCTATCCTTCTGAGGAATACAGTCAAACTTGTTGATACGCAGTGTGGCGCATGCAGACAAATTCCTAAGCGAGCGAGCTTTTGATAAACATGTACAAAGCGGCTTCGATGAGCCGCTTTCTTATGTAATAATGCGATAAAATACTTGTATGTACAGGCATAATGACGGAATAACTATATGCGCAGTATTCCTCAGAAGGATAGGGATAGGGAGCGAAATTTTCATTGATAAAGCGATGTGTCCTTGGAATGCGATTGTTCTATAAGCTGCTCTAGACTCAAATCCTCTTCGGTTGGATGGTCGAGTGCGAAGGACCCGAGTATGTCGTAAACCCTCGGGTCTGTGTACTCTGGCTGTAGGCCAAGTTCCGAGGCGAGCTCTGACGGTGTTACTGGAAGAGTGGGAACGTCGAATATGGGACACTGATCCACAGGTTCGATTAACCCAGCAGGATCAGGAAAGCAGATACCGGCATGACGCCAACAATTGCGGATTGTTGTTGGCGTGACGCTTTCCCATGCCTCGGTCGCCATCTCCATGACCTGGCGCTGGTTGAGCTTGTAAGGCTGGACATAGCCGTTGTCGCTTCGCTGAAGAGCGAGAGCAGCAAATCGGCGCTGGTACTGGGACTTGAAGGACTTGATGATCCCAGCATCCATCGGTTGGACCCAGGGAGTAAGGTTTGGGAGAGATACTCGACCCGGATATGGGGAAATAGGGCCGGGTACTGATCAGCATCGCATTTGTGTGAGCTAGCATTATCACACAGAAGTAAAATATATCGATTTTGTTTGTCGCATTATCTCGTTTAACTCGGATAGAAACCTCAATACTAAAATAAGCCCACGAAACGAATGACAAACAATTGACTTACTCCTTGAATATGTCCGAGTTCATCCAGGCAGTCTTGTTGTTAAAATACCAGTAACCGAGAGCATTTGGAGGAGCACAGCGAGGGAAACACTGTGGGTGCTTCGCGTGGCCGATGAAGAGGACACGGAGCTTGTGGGAGCCGTCCCGGTTGCTACAAAAAGCAACAGTCAAACGGTCACGATTGTTCTTCAGACCCCCAGTATCATGGGTGCCAAGGCCAGCAGAGGGCGCCTGCAATCCATAAACGGCAGTCTCGTCCATGTTATATTGGTCCCATGGCGCATACTGGGAAGTAATGAGCTGCAGGCGGGCACGCTCTGCAGCAATAGCCTCGGGTGGGGCCGATGCACGCTCACCATGGAATGTTATTCGATGTAGCCCATGTCGTCGCTTGAATCCATCTAACCACCCATTAGAGAACTTGAGACGTTTGTGTGCTGGGATGTTGAACTGGTCGCAAAGTTGTTGGGCCTTCATTGCCACCAATTCACCTTGCAGTCGGACGTGGTTGTTCAACTTCTGTTCGACCCAACGTGATAGTGCTTCTTCGAGCTGTGGGTGAGCAACCCTGGTCGCTCGCTTGTCGTGCAGCTTGGCTGCATTCTCGCTCACACAGCGACGTATGCGAGGCTCGTCATCCACGATGCGGCGAATGGTGGTTGGATGCATCCGGAAACCTCGCTCCTGAAGAGGTTTAACCATACCTTCAAGAGTGAGAGCATTCCTGTGCCGGTAATAAAACTCAATAACGTCGAGCTTTTGTGCAAAAGTCAGATTTTGCCGTATTGAGCTCTGAGCAACTGCTCGAGCACGATCCATCTAACGCAAACACCAATTAGTTGCATATAAATAGGAAAAGTATATTGAAAGTTACCCTCGATGATGCACCAGAGTGCCGATACGAAGGCATTTTTAACACAAAACAGTTTCACACTACTTTCTCGTTCACTATGCGACTTATATCTAATTTACAAACGAATATTCTAGCATATATTTGACAGGGGGAATACGGAGGCTATACAGTGGCTGTGTCATTACTAAGCTCGGGCTGGTCGAGGCCGAGGAGCGAGTGGCGGGATTACTAAGCAAGAAAGCTGAGACGCGCTCCGGTGTTTCCGGCGTTTACGCTGCTTTCTGCGTATCAAAAATCTGCGTATCAAGAGATTGGACTGTACTGCGCATATAGTTATTCCGTCATTATGCCTGTACATACAAGTATTTTATCGCATTATTACATAAGAAAGCGGCTCATCGAAGCCGCTTTGTACATGTTTATCAAAAGCTCGCTCGCTTAGGAATTTGTCTGCATGCGCCACACTGCGTATCAACAAGTTTGACTGTACACTGTCTTGGCGGCCCTGAGCGCCTATTTGGCACTGACCGAGGCCAAGAGTCTGGGCTCGACCTATTTTAATTGCTCGCTCGCTCATCGGTTCAATGATGCTGAAGCATAGTTCTTGAAATTTACCACATTTCGGAACTACGAAACTATCAGTATTCGTAGACAATCATATATAATTGTCCCTTGAAGTGCTGCAGACATTCGTTCAGGGCAGCGAACGTACACGGCGGACCAGATGTAAGGAACATTAGCCACGATCGAACACAATGTAGATGTTGACAAGGTACCAAAGGTATAGTGGCGTTCCATCTTGGTCGCTTCTAGGTGACAACGAGGACTCGTGTTCATGGGGCGCTCAAATGGATTCCCCGGGTTTAGCTACCCCTGAGCAGCTTGTTAGCATCATCTCATCTCATTAATCAGAGAGCGCAAAATGATAAAAACCCATCTGACACGAAATCTGACTTAGCATATACAAGGCATGGGTTACATAAAATCACCTGGCTGATCAAGCAGCTTCCGTGGCATGGTCGGGTGTCCTGTCTCCTTTCGTTTGGCATCTTTGACGGAATGTCACAGTAGTTTGTGGTTAGGGGCGGGATCGCAACATGCTCTGTCGCAGTCCCTTCCGACAATTAACTAGATCTAGGATTTCTTTCACATATTCGTTGTGAACCGCGCCTATTCCCAAGTCGGAATCCGCTCAATTATTCAGATATCATCGCGCAGTTGCACGGGATCCTCGCAGCACAACATCAGTTTCTGGAGACGGCCTTTCGACAACTGCCCATTACTTCTAACCAGCAGACCGGTCCTCAGCTTTTCAAAGCCGATATGAGTGTATGCGCCGTGTACAGAAGGTCAGACTAACGATGGACCTACTGAATCGACGCAAACTCCTGACAGAATAGATGTGCGATGAGATACAAAATGTTCAGGCTATGAAAGAACTGTATTCTGAGTCATATGCAGGCATAATTTAGAGTAGCACATTCATCAACACGTGGTAAAGTATCCAAACTGGTGCAATGGCAAGAGTGCCCGAATTCCAATGACGTCCCCGTCAACGTTCCGTCAGCATCTAGCAGCCCAGCTTTCTGCAGCTCGTTGGTAAAATTCACGAAACCTTGTGGAGTGCCGCCAATAAGCGGCTTGGATACGAGGTCGGACCTTAAGGTTGGACGCATTCAACTGAGTATCGTGGACGGCCTTTGACAGCGTCGCAAGTGTAAATTCTTGGCAATAATTTTAGGACATACGAGGCACATCAGGCGAATTCACATGTGGCTTCGACTTGTCAGGGCTGTCAAGTAATAGATCCTCGTCCGCTTTGTTGGCTGATTGATGGGGTATGACCAAGGACCAGCGACCTCCGTTCGTTCCTAATTCGCCCCGATCATTATTATGTACTCCGCTCCTAGGGACAAAGTGTTGTTTGTACGCACGATAAGACTCGCTGATTGATACATGGCCATGATGTGGCTGTGATGATGGCGCTTACCCACCGCGCCAATGATGTACCACCACGCTGTTCATATCTGATGTATTGCCTCGTATCGTATCTACAGTAGTATAGCCCTACCGACGCTACATAATATATATGCGCCTATGTACACACGCTTATACTGTACCAGAATATCGATATTTATTCACTTAACTGCGCATACATCTAACACAAAGGATGACGAAAAAAAGACACGCTAATAAGGCCATGTACTGTTGATTTGTACGGCCCAAACCATGCTCCTATTCAGAAGCCTCTCGACATTGCCCCAGTATCCATCCGATACTATGTCTACTCTCGTCTCCTGCATGCATATATATATTCACGGCCCGCCCACCAGACTTGCCACATCCTTCGTCTCTGTCTCTCATTACGCAATGGTGCGGCTACCGTCGCTCGAGTACAATATTGGCCATCCACATCCAAAAGGACATTGGTTTCTGCTGGCCACTATCGTTGTTCTACTTCTCGCTATTCCAGCCCTCATTCTAGTAAATCGTAGGTTGATACGGCACCGGCTATCTCTGCTTCCGTGGTATAACTCATCGGTCTTTCAGTCGTAACCCTAGGTTCCGAATTGGTCCCTTCGCTCCAGCCACAATTCCAACCCAATGATAACATATTAGAGGGATGGTGGGGCACACACCGGCTACCTCGTATATTGCGCCCCAAACCTCCCAAGTGCGAGCCCAAAGCTCTTGGCCGAGGTGACAGGTTTCGAGTCAGCGCCTCGCTGTTTGATTATACGGTCATGAGCACATGGAAAAGGACGGAGGTATATTCTCCTGTGCAAGCACAGAACCGGGTAGAGTATCGAGGCCAGTCGTTCGCAGATTGTTTCGTAAACAATACCCGGTTCGATTTTAGTCTGGCGGACCGGCTCATATCGGTGACTGTGAGTGACAACCTAGTCACACTTGTTTCCATTATTCAATGGACGTATCATGCAACAGGTCGGCGTGTTTTGCCCAGGCACGGATTCCAGTTACCCAATTTGCTTGTCGATGGAGACCAAAATAGACTTTGCTACTGAAATCGAAAGAGATTTCATGGGGCAATACTATGGTCCCGGTCTAGACCTGCTCAACCTTCCTGCAGCGCCCTCTTCTAATTATCTGAAGATAGTTTTTTCAACTTTTGATGTGATATCGACCGACGCTCTGGCGATAATGCTTACGCCACATCTCTCAAATCCCGCTCTCGGCTTCAGTGTCTTTTACCACATAGATAATCGTACAGACGAATTGACCGACGGGATAGGTACCTTTACATATCTCAACGGCACCTTGGGTGGATTCCCAGACGAAGCTCGCATCTATCTAAATGCAATCGAAAACCTCGTTCAGGTCGTGAATCACGCGGTCAACCTCGACCTTGGAAGTAATTTCGGCCCCAACATATTCAGAAATGCCTCTGTTCTTCCACAAATCCTCTCCCCCAACGATCGACCACAAGACGTTCGTAGACCTTGGGTCGCACACTCCGGGTTCTCTTCGTTTTACCACGGGGATGTCCCCCAAGGATATCAGACCTGGGCGCAAGCTTTGCTGACCGGCAAGCCTTTTGCACTTGATAACCTTACTGGACTACCCGCAAGCTCGGTGATGGTGACATCATATCTGTGTCCAATATATCAGACCAAGCGCACAGGCTCGCTGGTGGCATCCGTATTTGTGGGTACTGCCACCATGCTGCTATCGGTCTGGGCGGTGTGGACGTTCGTTACGGCATTTATAGCGAAACGGTTAATGCCACCTCGTAAGTCCGTCCAGTCCGCTCTGAGGAAAGTTAAATAACTCTGGTGGCTTGTAGGAATCCAATGCCTCTGTAACAAGTGCATTAAAAAAGAAGAGCAAATAGTACGGCAGGAACAAGTCGATCGAGCCAATCGCGATCCAGTTGGTGTAGTAGGAAGGCTTATGGTACTTGAAGAACAAGTGAAGAGGCTGGTGCGCAATCAGAGCAACATAGTGTAAGTAGAAAATTCATAAAATCGCTATGTAATGCGAACCAACCTTTGAATTTAGCAAAGAAGAACTGGATGTTAGCCAGCTCGAAGGACTGGTGCCATACCTGAATAGAAACACTGAATCCCCAATCACGCCGTCGAACGACCATTAGCATTCCTTCGCTGGTGGATCCACGAGAGGTGAATGAGGAATTCGTGTGTATCAAGATGGCGTTGTCGTTGTATTGAGAGGGTATCCTCGTCAAGCTGAACTTTGTTGGGTTAAGTTAGGGACAATACAACATTATTCACTTGTTAATCCCTGGGTGGGGATATGGTCATGCGAATAGACGTGAGCTCCAAAACGAGAAAAAGATGATCATGGGACATTTGTATTTATACCTTCCGAATTCCCTCAGGATAAATAAGTCTATAAGGGTGCACATCTTTTTGTTCCTAAGTTGACTTAAACGACCGAGGATGAGAAAGGAAAAGGAATAGGGTCCAGGTCCTTTGCTCGTGCGGCCTTGGTAAATATATCTCAGCAAGGAAACATGCCGTTGAATTGTAGATTCATGTTAAACTACGGCAGCGCGACTGCCGATCATATACCTTCAAACAGTTTTAGGACTTAGAGAGTACCTAAAAACATTAAATAATAGGAGTAGACCCATGCTGGTGGGTTGGTTTCGGACAGTAGGCATCTCTTAGCGTGTGACGGAAAGTTTGGCCACGAATGAGCGGAATCGCATAACCAAACCCCGGCCTCGCGTCGAGCCCGCATTAGTAACTAGGCCAACTATATTCTACATGTGTAGAAATGCCTCATTTCTCGTGCTTCTGCGGGTTTCTGCCCCATCAAGCCGGATGCAAGCGGAATAATCATTCCCCAGCGCCAGAAGCCAGTTGCCGCTCCCGCATAACCAAAACGTGCAATATACAGAGTCAACTTTGTCAGTTCAAATCCCAATACATCATATACATTCGTAAACTACCAGAACCGGCTTCGTACAGAGTTGAAACGTAACACTCCCTTCATTCCAGACTTTATTCTTTACTTCAATTGGTCAAAGGTCATCCCCAACCTCTAGGCAACCATCTTCTCATCCCCAACCTTTTCATCCTAGTACATCAACTCGTATCAGCGCACCACCCCAGAATCGAAGTACCCAAAGAAACTCACAACACTGAAATCAGAATCGCGAGTCGCAGTCTTGGCGAGCGTGATATGATGAACGCCCGCCTCGGCGGCCTTGGTTGGCTCGGGTTTGCTCTCTTCCATCGCCGCATGACGTCTCTTGTATACCAAGAATGCACCTAGAATCATCAATGCCAGCCCGGCGACTCCGCCAACCACACTGCCGACGATCACACCGACTGGAACCGATGACCGTCGCGAGGTACTGTGTCACGGTAACGGTAATGAGCGAGAAATAATGGGCGCGTGCGGCAAATAAAAGCTAAACAACAATTACGTACCTCGGGACATACATGAAAAAGTCGAGGTTCGCATAGTCGCCTGCCTTTCCGACGTGGGTGACCGTTACGACGTGCTTCTTGCTGGACAGTCCAGTCTTGCTCCAGGATAACTTTTGGGACATCTGCGCACCAGCATTGGCTTGTCAGGAAGGAGTATATTACGAACACAGACGACGCACCCAGGTCACGCCTGTTGAGGTATCAACAATATCGGCCTTGCCTCCGTCGATGCTGATGGAGACATTTGTGTTACCCCAAAAGTCGTCTGAGAAGTAGTACACGCTCGTCCCCTCGAATGTAAACGTGAGGAACGATCCTGGAACCTGGGAGCTGCGCTGGGTGCCGTTGAAGTAGAGCGGAGAGGGGCGATTGTTGGGGTGTTCCTGTCGATATTTACAGTACAATGAGGCTCCACATATACAATACATGAGCCAAATGATCCTAATGAGAACTTACATAGAGTCTCCAAGAATCATCCGAGTAGACGATGGACGGATGATCGTTATCAACAATTGTCGCGTCGACTGGCACGCTCGAGGCACCGCTACAAGCACCTCGGTTACCCTTTGAAGTGCGAGAGCTGGAGGAGGATGGCACTTACGGTCCATGATACTGCGGGACAAGGCTCGCGTTGTCGTCGACAGGTGTGACGCTAGCGCCGAGTTCATGTCAGGCACAAGGGGCACAAACAACTCGAGCGACTTACCCAAAAAAGTCCAATCCGACCACACCAGTCTGGTTCAAATACGCCGGCTGCGTTCCGAGAACGATCTGATGATCACCTGGTGCAAGGCCGCCAACAGCAAAGATAGCTTGTTGATGTTCCACACTGGACGAGTTGGCTGTGATGGGCATGTAAAGGTCCCCGTCGATGGACAACAGAATCTTTCCGCTGTTGGGGGCTCGGTCGGCGAAGTAAGTGATGCCGGTTCCTGTTCATATATTACGTCAATCGCCCAGCCGATTGCGCCCAACGCCCCAGCTCACCTCTGAACAAGAACGTCATGTACGACCCCGGTGTGCTCGTCGAGGTGTATGTTCCGTGGTAGCGTGCGCCCATGGCATCGTCCGGAGCCCACCCTGGCCCATACTGGATCCCATATCGCTTGGTGTCGCTGAATGCCTCATAGTCGTCGACTCGAATGAACGAAGTCGACTGCGACAATGCATGTGCGGCACACGCAAGGGCAGTCCAGACGAGTTGGCGGGCTGAGACCATGGTGCTCTCCACACGATGGGGGATGGGACAAGCCAGGCTAGCCAGTCCCACGAGTACTTATCTCTGATCACGCGCGTGACCTAGGGTAGATTGGAGCATATATTCATGCCCGAAATAGACACACATCGGGAGGCTGAGAAGATAACCCAGCCCGAGTCACGTGGACGGCCGCCAACCAGCCTCAGCTTGGCTGGACATTATCATTGGCTTGAAGTCTCATTTCGGGTATTATAATATCCTACATGTACAGCCTGGGAAGTGCGATCGGCCCCCCAATCTTTCAGTGTAATGTTTCATTATGTCTCGGCCCAAACCGGCTTGGCCAACTCGGCTACCGAGCGCTACCCAGGCTGTTTGCGCTACGCCAAAGGCGCTGGCGCGGCACCCAGTCGTCCCGTTAGCGAATGAAGTTTAGGTAGAGGTATTCCCTCGAGTAAAAATATGTATAAATTTAGGCAAGTCTTTTTAATGTTTGACCGTGGGGCTCGTTCTTCTGGTAAGAATGACGCACTGCGCCCTCAGCCTGATCATGTTTTCCGCACACCAAACACGCCAACAGCCTTCTCGGACTACTCATCATATGATCAGGGCTGGCTGCACGTAAACCGTGAACCTCATACGAAGCCTATACACAAATTACATATGGTGAGCCAACAACGAGGCAGAGTTCGTAGAGGAGCAGTAAGAATACTGAACCATGGGAGTGATCGGTGCTGGGCTGAAGGGCTCATCATGCACGTGTGGTAATGCGACATGCTTGCGCTTGGCAGTGGTATCACCGTGGTAGAACTCGCCGCAGCGTGCTGGTTTTGTCTCACCTACCATTCCCCTCCCCCTCTCTTGATTCACGACTTATCGGGAGGCGAGTGAGTCTCAAAAAAAAAAACGGGCGCGCGAGTCTCGCCTACATTGGGCTGCTCGTGACACTCTTCGAGGTCGGGTTGCGCGTCGGGGATCAAGCCACGCTCTTGTCGCATTGACAGCGCTAGCGTCGCTCAGATCAGCGCGAGGCCAGGCTAACATCAGAGCCTGCAGTAGGCGCTAAAATTCCGTTGTGACTTGGAAGCCAGCGCGCCTCATGCATTGGCGGACCGCCCGGCCGGAAGTGCGGACCCCAGTCGAAGGTAAGAATCTTCCAAGGAGCACTGAATTCAACAGACTCGAAGCGCCCGTGTTAGCGGGTTTTGGCTTTGGCGCTCGCATCGAGCATACATTCAAATATTTACATCACACGTGGGGGCGATCTGGAATATCAGAAGGATGAGAAAATCTGTTGGGGCTCCCATCAAGTGTAATCTATCTGTGCTTCTTATCCATGGGCCCTCCATTTCCCTGCGCGTAAATAAACTCGGACTCGAATCTGGAATGCCTGGAGGCGCTGGGAGCTAGAATCGCCGAGAGATTGCGACAGCGGAGCTTACGTCGCGGGTCGGTTATCCTATGAAGCCCGGCATTGCCGTATTGGTATTTCAAGGCGCCATGACGCTCTACCTTTTTATGTCGTGTTGTGAAATAAATGTTAAGATGTGGCAAAATGTCTTGTGTATGCCTGTTGTTGCCAACACATTCAGAATCATATTATTTGATCGGTTCGCTTGCACGTCGTTCTCCGTGCAAATCATCTTAGCGTTGCGTGGGAGGCTCAGTAGTCTTGTCTATGATAGCATCCAACGCAGTCTAACCCATAACGCCAGTCCCACACAGCGCGAGCGCGAGCGCTTCATCGCCAAGGCAGTTGGGCAATGGTGAGAGGGTGGGATTCATCTTTGAGTTCTGGCACCCATTGTACCCCTGAGCCAATTGCATGGATCCTCATACTTGACAGGTGTGAGAACAATGCAAGGTGGAGCTCGGGAGGACTCCCGATAAGGGCATATGCATGCTTGAAACATTTGGACTGTACCCATGATCATCTGTTGAGGCTTTCGGAGATAGGCCTAATAACTCTGGAACCCCGCAGAGACCCCGATTACAAACAAGAGTTTACCAGTGCTCGCGGAGCCGAGCAAGCTCGAGCGACGCGAAAATTGGCAACCTCGGATCAGATATGAGAGGCGCCTGCCGAGCGCCCGTGCACCCAAGAACGGGATAAAGATATATAAAAAAAGCCCCGCCAGCAAACGTAGTGAACGAGAGCATTTCATTTGAATATTGAACCAGCATAGAGGCAAGTGTTCGTTACCATTGAGGATTGATTAAGTGAGCTCAGCAAGATCATGTAGTTGGGTGCTAGTCCATGCAGGCTTTTAACCCTATGCTAATCCCGCGCTAATCGATCAGAATGCGATTGAGCCACGAGGATTGGAATGCCATAGAAGCACTTTGACGCCTGGTACGTCGGATTAATATATAACTGGCATCCACCAGAGACTCTCGTTCCTCGTCTACCTTTAGCTTCCCCTTCATGAGCTCTTCACAACTGTCCACTACCCCAGCCTCCCCTTCAAGTGACGAGGGGTCAAAAACTGAACATAGTGTACCCGAGCTGGCAAAGTCTAATGCAATAGTGATACCCCCCGGTGCCGCAGAGAAAAGGAAACTGATTGTGTGTGTCGATGGGACATCAAACCAGTTTTCAGACAACGCAAGTAAATCAGCGTACAGGCTAACTGTCAGCTGAGGTTTGGCCTGTTGTAGAACACGAACGTAGTCGAACTGTACAGTCGGATCAACAAGACGGAGAAGCAGCTGACCTATTACAACAGTGGTGTTGGAACTTTCGCCAAACCTTCTTGGCGTTCATTTAGCTACCTCAAGAAGGTAGTAGCGAGCGCTGCCGACCTCGCAGTTGCCTGGTAGGCGAATAATGCGATATACTGTGAAACTGAACTAAGTAAAACAAAAATCCAGGGAAATCGAAAAAGTAATCCTTGGTGCATATCGTTGGCTTTCAGATAATTATCGCCCCAACGACCAAATATTCCTGTTTGGTGTGTGACAACAATGTTATCGCGGAGCCTAGCCTAAACGACTGGATGTTAGGTTTTTCAAGAGGCGCTTACCAAGTGCGAACATTAGCGGCCATGATTGACAGAGTGAGTAGTACACTATATACAAGAGTCTTGAAGTGGCACTGCAAAATCGCTCGGGGCTCACGAGCGCAAAATCTGCTCGTAACCGATCCCCATGGTCGAGGACCGCCTGGGGGCACGCTCTCAGGATGGAATTTCAACACGAGGATCTATCACGAACGCATATTGCGCTCACGGTTTTTGGCTGGTTTGCCATTGTTATCTCGGTACTGCACACATTTGGCCCCAAGGCGCTAATATGCTTTGAGGTGGCCCGAAAGTGCCCATGCATTTTGTCTGTGGATTTATGAGTCCCGCATCAGTTCCTCCCCGTACATGATACATATACTTACAATGATATTTGATAGATCGGCTTGCTGTGGCCAGGCAATCAAGAACAAATTCCATTGTAAGTCTATATGATTGAGTCCTCGACTTTTCTGAGGCAGCCTGGCTTGAAAATTCTAGCGCATGGGAACTATATTCAGCCGAATCTCCCAATCTCGCTCGATTCAAGGAAACTTTTTGTAGGGACAATGTTGATTTGTACTTCCTGGGCGCATGGTAGCTCTTGTACTCAGTCTCGGGTCCTATTTATTCACAAATTGACTTTCGTTAGGGACACAGTTTCTTCTGTTGGGTTTTCGGGCCGACTTTTCCCTGGTTCCACCGATTGCGACAATGTCACTCACTTTAGACATGCATTAGCTCTCGATGAGCGCCGTGTGAAGTTCTTGCCTGAATATGCGACTGGGAAGCCAAAACCTGGTGGTACCACGAAAGAAGTTTGGTTTGCTGGGACACATTCGGATATGTATGTGGCAATATCAAGTTGTGTGACCGACTAACTAGATGGCGCGTAGTGGGGGCGGCAATAAGGTCAATCGTGACCTAGATCGAGGCGGGGAGCCTCTCCGGTGGATGATGGAAGAGGCTCGTTCGGCGGGACTATCGCTAACCTCGCATGACGTCAGGGTTGGGATTCCGTCCCCCGAAGTCACTGAGTCGCTTGAGGGATTATGGCGCCTACTTGAATACTTACCTGTGGCACAAAGATCTTATGGAACCGGTCAAACCACCATGAAACGGTAAGCCAATCATTCATAAACGTCTTGGGCAGAACCAATGCGTACCAATTTTAGGCTGCCAATACACCGAGGACAGCCACGTAGAATCACTGACAAATCACAGAAGATCCACTGGACTGTGACGGCCGAATCAAATACTAATAAGGAAGCTCGCTCAAAGAAATACGAGCCTAGAGCACTGCTTTTCTTTGAGGGCAAAGAGCAATCGTGGTCTAGTACCCCGTCTGAACGTTCGTGTCATTTCTTGACACGAGGTGCTTGTTTCGTGATTGCAGTACCATTTACAATTGCCTCCAGGTTTGGAAGGAGAGAACTTCGCAGAAGGGCGGAGGCTGGTCGAGGCTTATCGTCAGTCTAAGGAAAATCCCAATCTGGTTGAGGCAATTAAGACGTACCTGGAAGGAGATGGTTCGCAAACTTTGAAAGCGAACACTTCTGTTTCTCGTTCAAACTAAGTGTTTCTTCTACAGATGTCCAGCCGAGCAGTATATGGATATACGGAGGGCCGAAACTTTTGAACAACTTGATACGTTCCACTAAGGATGATTCGACCGCACGGAAGATTCTTTGCACCGTTGTGGGGATTAAGGAGAGTAAGTATCGGCTTAAAGGCACTGAATTTTAGTGCTAAGGTCGTTTGGAGGATACAAGAACCTCGTAAATGAGGGGAAAATACGGGATGAGCCAAGTGCGAGCTTGCTTCCCAACGCTTCTAACGACGGTAAACGTGATACGTTTTGATACTTAATGTATGCTTATTTTACCGTCGCTGAAGCGCCTGATTTCGAGGAAATTAATAACAGCGTTTTGCCTCGGATATGGGTCATACTGCGGCAATGGGTAGAAGATTACGTTGGTCAGAATCAGCTCAAACCGTTTACCTGTCGCTCAATTGGTTGCAACTGATGAAATACTTGGCAGAAAACCGACCTTCAAAAAATACTCACAGTAATATCGTTTCCAGAATACTTGGGTCGGAGGGTCAAAAATTAGACAAGCCGACATCTGCTGACGAGAGTGAGCAAACGCCATAACTGGAGCTCAGTAATGGTTGACCCAACGGGCAAATGATGCAGGTCCAGAATGGTCACTGAAGTTCGTACCGTTGGGGAACCGTTCTACTCTACTTGTTCGGATAGCGACGGATTTGGTACTCACTCTCATGAAGAACTGTGAGCAGCGCACTGTTGCAGACCTTATCGTATTAGACTCAAATATCCACACTTTCAGATCAAGTCCAAGACGCCTTCTTCAAAAGCCTGTCGGCTGAAGGAGCACTAAGTTTACGCGTAAAAAATGGCTCCGGTTTTGAGTCTGTCTTGACTCGAACCTCGTATCGCAAGTTTTCAGCCGTCGCGAGCGTTCTTCTGGGTACCGTACGCCACGTGACTAGACTCGACCCTGATGTGACTACTAAACCTGACACGGAGGACTCCAGTGAGTGCGCTGCTGTGCAATCTAGGTTAAATAGTCACCAGATTGGGATAGAACTTTTGAGGAATGTTGTGATGCTCATTGGAAGGTTTGCCATAGATGGTAGAGTATAACGTTGCTTCCTATCTGAACGCGGAAACCAACTAGACCTATTTCGATAGAAACTGCTCGGATACAGCTCTCACTTGGTGAAGCGGTCACCGTACTGCTATCAATATTAAAAGATCCCAAGTCTGGAACAATCAGTCATCCCAGCATGGTCATTGAAGTCGCTCACTCCCTATCAATGTTAGCAAACTATGGTAAGTACCCTACCACTGCGCATGTATGCGAAACTTCCTATGACTCTCAGCCCCTTGTGCCCAACAAATCCTCGACGATGGCCTAGCTATATTGTTTAGATATATAGACAATGCTAGCATATCCGATCTACAAGACCGTCAAATGGTTGACAAAAATCTTATGTCGGTGATTTCCCACCTTAGAGAGGATGGTAGGTTTAAGACTGTCGGCGTGGAGAGCGCCCTGGTAGTTTAATTGTAGCGGAAAGCTGTGTGCTAATTGTTTGCAACCACATAGGGGATAAGTTTCCGGATCGGGTGACCACGCAGTTTAAACTTGTCAAGCACCTTGCTATGATAATGAAAAATCCAAAACATCCGGCCAAGCAGGATGCCTGCTGCATATTGGAGGCTATATCGGTTGATAGTGGGTATAGCATTGCTGCAATTGAACCTTCCGTCACCAAATCTCAACCGACATCTAGGGCCGTTCCGCCTTTTAGTTCAGGACGAAAACGACAAGAATATTGTCAACGGATTACACGAAAATGGGATCATCATCGGGTTGTGCGACAATGTCCACATGTACCCGGAAGCTGCTATGACGCTGACTAACCTGGTCACGGGCGGTACCAGTATTTAATGCTCTCATGCTACTTGATTAATGGAAAAATAACCAACATCTAAAGGCTCGATTTACGAGTTTGTCTTCGAACCTACGCGTCGTAACGCAATCCTCCAAGTGCTTCGTGGTGGTAAAAACGTAAATTTGGTGCGAACGGTCATTCGGCTGATCGGGAAGCTCGCGGAGCAAGTGAGTACCCAATTCTAAGGTCGTTCTTTCCAATTGGAACCTACTTGACTCCTAGAGGGCGGAAAAAATGACTATAGCACGATCTCCCGAGATTTGGCTCCATATCTCCACTCGAGCTCCGAGGGGCTTGCAGAATGTGCACTAGATACTGCACTGCAATTTGCCTTTTATTGTAAGTTCCTGGATTCGCTCTTGGTTCTGAAATGCATCCAAACCAGAAACTAGCCGAATACGTGGATGATACACTATGTCAAGCCCTTGTGCGGCTTGCTGAAAGTGAAATGGACCACAAAGCCATCCTGGCCTTGGGAGCTGCGCGTGTGAGCGGTGGGTTGACAGCGCTAGTTGGGGTGTTCGTAAAAGACTCAAGTACTGCTTTCTCAGAATTTTCGGCTGGAGTATTTTTTCGGCCTGCCTGGGCCGAACTCACGATCGGGATGATAAAGGAAAATAGTACACTGGCTAGCACAGCAATACGAGTAGCAGCCAGACTCTTAGAGGATGGTATGTCACTCATACGGATATCGTATGAGGTTATGGTTGTCATTTGTTGTAGGAAAATTACCAGACAAGTTTCACCTCGACTGCATCAAGAACCTTAATGAGGTCCTGGGGCTCGCGCTGGATAGAACTTTGTATTTGCACCCATGTGAGTACTAACGCATTATGTGCAGATATCATTGAATTACCCTTGGCCTTATGTAGATTCGCGTGATGGCAGAATTGACATTACGCTCGCAACATTCGATCTGGTGAAGCTGTTTTTCAAAATGGGTAAGTCGTTCAAAAAGTGCTTTCCCACCATGTACTGATGTATTTTCGGACAGAGGCAGGCATTGATCATATCTTTGGGCAAGGTTTAATTGAAAATGTTATCTTTCTGACTGATGGGCCATGCTCGGAGGTCGATACGAAAGCCAAAGAGCTGTTTTGGGAATTGGATGAAAATAGTAAGTAGAATTCTGGGCGCTGTTCGCGGGACTCCAATACTTTGGATTCAAGCAGGGACGTTTTCCCGGCATATCTATGGCAAGATGCGTAATCCATGCTGGAGCCACAACAAGGCGGTTGAGGAACTTTGGACTGAAAAGTTTAAGGATGATAAGAGGGCCAAGATTCGTTTGGCCACTCAAGCAGATCTGAATGAAACTCCTTCGGCAGATGGGCCAAACTCTGAAAACGGCAATTCACCTCGTGGCCCCTGGTTGTTTCTGGGGTTAGCTTATGATCACATCTGCAATTTGAACCTGTCTCATACTCTGTATATCGCTAGGATGTCTTTCTTATTTGTTTTTTATTACTTTGTTTTTTTGTTGTATATGCAGATTGCATAAATGTCCATGTCCTTCTCACTACTATCCACGATCTATGTAGCTATGTTTATAACTATGAACTGATCTGCCTCATACCATTCAGCAAAAACCTGTTGGGGTAAAGAGGTCTAAGGAGATTGGGCAAGAATTTTGGTGATTACTTGCACCTGCAGCAAGAATGCAGGAATACCAGTGAAAACCCACAGTATCCTGCACCTTTGTGAGAATCCTGTGATGAGTGTAGAATATTCATGTACATACTCAAATGATATAGAATGTGTATGAGTCAGTAATTGAGCCTATAGAAATCAAATGTATATATTTGTGTATAGAAAGATTTACAAAAGAATATGTTGTTGTGAGAGAATTTGATGAAGTACGAGGGGCTCGCAGAGCCCTTATTTATACCCTACGAATATGCATGAGTCATATGTTATGCTGCTGCGCATATACTGCACATAAATGACGCATTCACACTTGACTTGATTACTGACTTGTACACATTCTAGATCATTCAAGTATGTACATGTATATTCTACACTCCCCCTTAATCAAGTAAGTGTAACTACAGGAATGATCAGAAACATATTACATGAGTATAAGCGATTTAAGAGACCATTTCAGACTTTCAATCATTCAGACCAGTTCCATTATTTCAATACAACTATTAGATTGATTAAACAAGTTAATTACCTGTCCTCCTCAAGTTCAGCAATTGTTGTGTATGGTTCCCCCATGATTGACTTAATGAGGTAACTAAATTGGGGAGCTGGCAATGCTTTAGTGAATGCATTGGCAAGGTTCTCTTTGGATGGTATGTACAAAGTGGATACCTTATGTTGCTCAATGATATTGCACATGAAGTGATGGCCAATGTCAATATGTTTTGAGCAACCATGGTATTGTGATTCAACTGAAAGTGTAAGTGCAGCAAGATTATCTGAAAGTACAAGGGTTGGTGTGTCAGCTTTGTAATATAGTTCTTTGAGAAACTGGTACAGCCAAAGTGCCTGAGTACATGTGTGTGAGAGTGCCATGTACTTGGCTTCCATCATTGATGAAGCAATGGTGGCTTGCTTCTTAGCAGACCATGAAATAGCCACACCTCCAAGTAAAAATATATTACCAGAGATGGACTTACAGTCAAGTAAGTTACTCCCCCAGTCAGCATCAGAATATCCTAGCTCTCCAAATCCTTTGTTGGATCAATGGTACATTATCCCATGTGAAGCAGTGCCCTTCAGATAACAGATCATGTGCTTCACAGCTGTCACATGTGCTGGTCCAAAGCATGTCATGAATTGGGCTAGGAATGTAACAGTGTAAGCTATGTTAGGCCTTGTGCAAAGGGCCACATATAGTAGCTTACAGATGTACATTCCATAATTAGAATTGGGTTTTGTACCTTCAAATCAAGTGAGCTGAATATTTGGCATCATGGGTGTGTGAGTGGCATAGGTGTTCTGCAAGCCTGCTGATTCAACTATAGAGTCAATATATGCTTTTTGACTCAAAGTTAAAGTGCCTTGCTCACAATCACAGTGAAAAATTATACCTAAGAAGTGCTGAATAGAACCTAAGTTGCACATTTCAAAGGCTTCAAGTTGTTATGGGTCAGGGTACACTTGAATATCTAGAGCTTAAGCAAATGTAGATATGTTAGTATACACTAATCGTACTCAATACTTCTTAGACTAGAGTAAGAAGGCTCAAAGTAGTTGCAATGCGATCAAGTAACACTCAAGGTAGTCTTAATCTTTCACAGTGTAAACTGACTAATTTATAGGTATAAAGAGCAAGACTACTATGGTCAGGTTCCCTTAGATAACTCAAATGTAGTTCAGCCCTAGTCACTTGGACTAACTGATACTAATCTTAATACTAGACTTTAAGCAATAGCTTATAGGATAGATGGAGGGCTGCCTAATGCGTGTACTTCCTCAGCTACAGGTACTTAGATTTCCTCTAATAGCTGGTACTTAATGTCATGCTCAATCAGGCAATATTGTATCCTTATATATCTCTGTATATAAGATACAATGAATCAGACAGTATATAACTAATATGGTACTTTATTCCTCAGTACTAGTTATATAAGAAATCACACACAGACAAGAGAAATAGAAAGAGAAAAGAAACCAATAACTGGTCTGGGTTGAGTAGTGAAGGGAAGGTGGTCTGGAAGGGCCTCAGAGGAGGTCCTTTTATACCCTGAGGAGGGCATTCCAGAGCCAAATAGATACATGCATGCCAGTGCAATCATCAAAAGAGGGTACTGCTATACTTGGGGTACACCCTAGCCCAGTATAGGATAAAAGAGTAAAGACAGGGTGTGGATCAAAGGCATTGATGCATCTGAGACCTGCTATTGGCTTGTAGATCATATTATCATAGTATATACATGTAATGAACAGAGACTACATCTCAGTGAGTCATAAAGTGAGTCAGAGAAGCTTCTGGATCAATTTGGGAAGCTCTCCTGACTCACTGGAGTCATTAGATCTTGATTGATGGTCCAGTAAGATTCTAATGATCTTCGGGCCATTCCGGCGCGAGGATCCGGTGGATCGCGATGATCTTCGGGCAGCAGATACCGCCGAAGATTGGCTATCGATAGAGCACAAGATCGCTTTGATAGCGTAAGCGGTCGCCGAGATATGAGCGGTGCGATGTTGTAATCAATATCTCCTGATAAGAGGAAATATTGCAACCTCTGTATCTCTCTGAGATCTTATTGTAAAAACTTAATAAAATATGCGTTGGAGAGCGGGAAATTTGTACTATTTAATGAAACAGAAAATAGTACAATTCAGAGTGCATACAAATTCGAGTATTTCACAATTTAATTACAGAGGCATCGCTTGAGGTTGGCAGAGCAGACTAAAATAATAGAAAATGTTAGTGATCCATAACACAAGTAGTTCTTTGATAACAAAATCAGTATGGTTGTGTGAGCTAGCAACCATAACATCATCAATGTAAATCACAAGTATTGCAACAAAGAGTTTGTTTTCATTGTTGATTATACACTGATAAACACAAGCATCAGTCTTGCAAGGTATGTATCCAAGTTGCTTGAGTTTATTATCAAATAACTGATTCCACATTTGACCTGCTTGTTTCAGTCCATAAATTGAATGTTTAAGACAAAGTACCTTATTTGTTTCATCCTTGAAGTACAGTATCTGATGCATATAAAGTTCTTCATTTATGTTTGCATGTAGGTAAGCAGAACTTACATCAAGCTGCCTCAAGTCCCAATCAAATTGATTCACCAAAGATGTGATGATATGAATGGAATCAAGTTGTACAACTGGTGTGTAAGTATGTCCAAAGTTGATTCCTAGTTGCTGACTAAATCCCTGCACAACTAATCAAGCTTTATAACAAATGGGCTTACCATTTTCATTGCATTTAATGGTTAGTACCCATTTGTTTCCAATGGCTTTTTGATTGGCTGGGAGTTCAACAAGTTTGTAAGTTCCCATCTTCTCAAGTGTGGCAACTTCTGCTTCCATGGCTGACTTCTATTTGTTTGCATTCAGTCCTGATAGGGCCTGCTCAATGGTCAGATTGTCTTTGGTCAATATATGCTGAGTGGTGAGGGACCAATGTGTTTCAGGGTTGTTGGTAACTGCCATGGATGGTTCTGCCTTTGGTGGAACAGGATCATCAAGGGTGAGTTTGAGGAACACTTCCTCCAATCCATCAAGCTTGTTGTATGCAGGTAGCTCAATGGGTTTGGAGGTTGGGCTCTTGGTGGTTGAGGATATGGTGGGAGTGGAGGTAAGGGATGGTATGTTGGAGATGCTGGTATATGCATTGTTGGCATTGGACTTGCTTCCAGTGCTATCACTGGTGGTATTGGTGAGTCTTAATACAAGTTTAGATACCTCATTTTTATCAGCATATATGGGCTTACCTGGCATGGTGGAGTTGTCAATCTTGATTTTGACTCCTCCATGCTCTTGTTCCAAAGTGATAGCTGGAGTGTTGGGGTTGTTGTGATGGGTTTGCACACCAGTGTGTTGGTCAACAGCATTAATTTGATTAAGTGATATAGCAGTATCAGAGCAAGGGGTGTGAAGCATAGTAGAGTGGTTGGGTGGTTTAGGTGTGACAGTGTGAACAAGAGTATTTGAAGTTGTTGTGTGTGATGCTTTCTTTGCACTCTTTTGCTCCTCTTTTATAACTTTCTGTTCACCTGTTTCCACCAAGTCATTTTTTTGCTTGCTGCTCAGCTTGGTATCTCCCCCTGTTCCAGTAAGTTCTACAGTTCATTCTGCAGCACTGCTATTCTGACTTGACTCCCCCTCAACAGGCAGAATGACTGTTTCTTCCCAATCTGGATCATCTTGCACACCTGTGGGCTGTGCATATACTTGCAGAAATGAGATGTTCTGCAAGTGCATTATGCAATTAGCTCCAGGTTTGTAATATCTCCAACTTTTACCTTGTACATCCGATATTCCCATAAATATACCTGTAAAAGTTTTTGGATCTAATTTTGATATGTTCTCTCCTTGATTAAGTATGTAACATTTTGTTCCCCACAGCCTTAATTGGCTAAAATTTGGTTTCTTACCCCAAAAGAGCTTGTATGGTGTTTTCCAGAACGCTCCATGTACTTGCATGGGCACCCAGTTCTTTAGATAGCATGCATATGCTATCACTTTGTTCCATAAGAACTTTGGTGCTCCTGACTTGAGAATCATCACTTGTGCTTTTTTGGTAAGTGTCCTGTTTAGCTGCTCAGCAATTCCATTTTGCTGAGCTGAATATGGGGCTGTAGTTTCCAAAATTGTTCCCTTCAGAGCAGCATACTTTATTAACAAATTCACCTCCATTGTCAAATCTTATGCACTTTATTTTCTTAGATTTTTGTGTTTCTAACATTGCTTTGAACACTTTGTATTTGCTCAAAGTCTCATCTTTATGTCTCAGAAATCCTAGTTTTGTAAAACACATAGCTACATCTGTAAATGATACATAGTATTTGTACTTACTGATGGATGCAATATGAGCTGGTCCCCATACATCAGTAACTATTAGTTCACCTATCTCATTCACAGTTGTTCTTGACTGTTTCAGAAAGGGTTGTATATGCACTTTTGACTGCATACACACTTTGCATTCAAATTTTAAGCCAGTTTTATGATTAGCAATTTCCATTCCTTCAACAGTGTTAGTACTTTTCAATCACTTGAGTGTTTGCATGTTTCAATGACCCAAGATCCTGTGCCAATCATACCAGGTTTGGCCAGTTTGTTTCATGAGCACAACCTCATTTATTGTTCTATGGTCTACATGGTTGCTTATTGTTTGTGTGTCAATCTTCCACAAACTGCCCCATATGTGATCATGAAGTTTTGAACTGATTGCTACTTTATGGTTGTTTGTGTCTGTTATGATTAACTTGCTGCAGTCCAACAAGACATGCATTCCCTTATCAATAATCAATGATAAGCTGATTAGATTAACAGGTGATCCAGGTACATGTGCAACATTTGTCAGAACAATAGTCTTGTATTGATTGTTATTTGGGTCTATTTTACATCAAAGTCTAACTTCACCTCAACCTAGGATTGGCTCTTTACCAGTGACTCCAGTGATGTATCCAGATGATTTACTATATGTAGTAAATGCTTCTAGGTCCCTAGCAATGTGAATTGTAGTTCCACTATCAGCTAGCCATGTATTACAATTGATACTTACTAATGTTACTTCATCCTCATGAGTTGAAAAGGTGTGGTTGGGTTCTATGCTGTCATCTAACATGGCTATATGCATGTGTGCATTGCCATTTTGGTTCTTGTTGGGTGAGTCAAATCTTTTGTTATGGAAATTTCCTTTGTTTGCTTTGTTGAGCTGGCTTCTCTTGTAATGTGCCTCCTGCCAGGCTTCAGCATTCATTTGCCCAGTGCCCAATCTTTCTGCAGTTCTTGCATTTTGATTTTGACTTATCTGGAGGTTGCATATTGGTACATGTAAGCCTATTCTGTTGGAACTTATTTGTACTAAAGAACACTTTAGGTTCATTGTTCCAGTTACTCCTTCAGTGTGCCTCTGCTAATATCCTTGAGCATAGATCACTGATTTGATCCACTAACTCATTTGCATTATCCATATTAAATCAGAAGTTTACCAATTGAGTGAACATATCCCACAAATCCAGTAAACTGATTACTAAAGTTGTTATCTAATCCACTTCAGTTATTGACCTTGGTATGATTAGATTTATTTGTTGGAACCAGCCATGCATGCACTGTATGTGTTCCTCAATATTGTTGGTCTCAGCCATGCAATGACTAAAGAGTTTTCTTTGTAGGTCAATCAGGCTGACAGTTCCCTTTATGTGAAACATTGATGCCAGTAAATCCCATGTCTTGGCAGAGTGTTACAGGTCAGGGTACACTTGAATATCTAGAGCTTAAGCAAATGTAGATATGTTAGTATACACTAATCATACTCAATACTTCTTAGACTAGAGTAAGAAGGCTCAAAGTAGTTGCAATGCAATCAAGTAACACTCAAGGTAGTCTTAATCTTTCACAGTGTAAACTGACTAATTTATAGGTATAAAGAGCAAGACTACTATGGTCAGGTTCCCTTAGATATCTTAAATGTAGTTCAGCCCTAGTTGCTTGGACTAACCAATACTAATCTTAATACTAGAATTAAGTGATAGCTTATAGGATAGATGGTGGGCTGCCTAATGTGTGTACTTCCTCAGCTACAGGTATTTAGATTTCCTCTAATAGCTGGTACTCAATGTCATGCTCAATCAGGCAATATTGTATCCTTATATAACTATGTATATAAGGTACAATGACTCAGACAGTATATAACTAATATGGTACTATATTCCTCAGTACTAGTTATATAAGAAATCACACACAGACAAGAGAAAATAGAAAGAGAAAAGAAACCAATAGCCAGTCTGGGTTGAGTAGAGGAGGTTGTCTGGAAGGGCCTCAGAGAAGGTCCTTTTATACCCTGAGGAGAGCATTCCAGAGCCAAATAGATGCATTCATGCCAATGCAATCATCAAAAGAGGGTACTGCCATACTTGGGGTACACCCTAGCCCAGTATAGGATAAGAGAGTAAAGACAGGGTGTGGATTAAAGGCATTGATGCATCTGAGACCTGCTATTGGCTTGTAGATCATATTATCATAGTATATACATGTAATGAATGGAGGCTACATCTCAGTGAGTCATAAAGTGAGTCAGAGAAGCTTCTGGATCAATTTGGAAGGCTCTCCTGACTCACTGGAGTCATTAGGTCTTGATCAATGGTCCAGTAAGATTCTAATGATCTTCAGACCATTCTGGCACAAGGATCTGGTGGATCATGAAGATCTTTGGGCAGCAGATACCACCAAAGATTAGCTATCAATAGAGCATAAGATTGCTTTGATAGCATAAGTGTTTGCCAAGATATGAGCAGTGCAATGTTGTAATCAATATCTCCTGATAAGAGGAAATATTGCAACCTCTATATCTCTCTGATTTCTTAAGATAAAATCACAATAAAATATGTGTTGGAAAGAGGAGATTTTGTACTATTTAATGGAACACAAATAGCACAAATTCAGATGCATACAAATTCATTTAATTTCAAGAAAATTACAGAGGCATCACTTGAGGTTGGCAGAGCAGACTAAATTAATAGAAAAATGTTAGTGATCCATAACATTTTCTCCTAAGTTGAACAAGCTATAAACAAGTTCATGTGACCTTGGGTGCTTATCCCAGTGCTTATGGTGGTTATCTAACTTGGTCCTGCAATTCTCTCCATTGTAACATGGAGCAAGGTGTTACGGGTCAGGGTACACTTGAATATCTAGAGCTTAAGCAAATGTAGATATGTTAGTATACACTAATCGTACTCAATACTTCTTAGACTAGAGTAAGAAGGCTCAAAATAGTTGCAATGCGATCAAGTAACACTCAAGGTAGTCTTAATCTTTCACAGTGTAAACTGACTAATTTATAGGTATAAAGAGCAAGACTACTATGGTCAGGTTCCCTTAGATATCTTAAATGTAGTTCAGCCCTAGTCGCTTGGACTAACTGATACTAATCTTAATACTAGGCTTAAGCGATAGCTTTTAGGATAGATGGTGGGCTGCCTAATGCGTGTACTTCCTCAGCTACAGGTACTTAGATTTCCTCTAATAGCTGGTACTTAATGTCACGCTCAATCAGGCAATATTGTATCCTTATATATTTCTGTATATAAGATACAATGTATCAGACAGTATATAACTAATATGGTACTTTATTCCTCAGTACTAGTTATATAAGAAATCACACACAGACAAGAGAAATAGAAAGAGAAAAGAAACCAATAACCGGTCTGGGTTGAGTAGAGGGAGGTAGTCTGGAAGGGCCTCAGAGGAGGTCCTTTTATACCCTGAGGAGGGCATTCCAGAGCCAAATAGATACATGCATGCCAGTGCGATCATCAAAAGAGGGTACTGCTATACTTGGGGTACACCCTAGCCCAGTATAGGATAAAAGAGTAAAGACAGGGTGTGGATCGAAGGCATTGATGCATCTGAGACCTGCTATTGGCTTGTAGATCATATTATCATAGTATATACATGTAATGAATGGAGGCTACATCTCAGTGAGTCATAAAGTGAGTCAGAGAAGCTTCTGGATCAATTTGGGAAGCTCTCCTGACTCACTGGAGTCATTAGATCTTGATTGATGGTCCAGTAAGATTCTAATGATCTTCGGGCCATTCCGGCGCGAGGATCCGGTGGATCGCGACGATCTTCGGGCAGCAGATACCGCCGAAGATTGGCTATCGATAGAGCACAAGATCGCTTTGATAGCGTAAGCGGTTGCCGAGATATGAGCGGTGCGATGTTGTAATCAATATCTCCTGATAAGAGGAAATATCGCAACCTCTGTATCTCTCTGAGATCTTATCATAAAAACTTAATAAAATATGCGTTGGAGAGCGGGAATTTTGTACTATTTAATGAAACAGAAAATAGTACAATTCAGAGCGCATACAAATTCGAGTATTTCACAATTTAATTACAGAGGCATCGCTTGTTGGCAGAGCAGACTAAAATAATAGAAAATGTTAGTGATCCATAACACAAGGAGTGAGCTGTCATGTGATCCAGGTGCTTATAATGGCCACATGACCTCAGTGCTTATCATGGTTATCTAACTTGCTCCTGCAATTCTCTCCATTGTAACCTGGAGCAAGGAGCAAGTTATCACATGACCTCAGTGCATAAATCATGTGACCCTCAGACCTTGCATGGCTCTATAAGATTTGGAGCTGCAACAACCCTAAGAGTGACTTACTTAATACTTGTTTACACCACACATGACCCATAACCTACTGTGGACTGTGGAACTGTCTGACTCATACCTTGAGAGGGTAGAACTCATTGAAAGCAAGCCTGTATGCCCCACCTTGCTTTATCTTGTCAACCACAGGGACTGTCTGTACATACTACCTAGACACTATCAATATATACTGCAAATTACCACTGACAACATAGCCACTACTTAAGGAATCAACAGAAACAAGGAGACAGAGGGGTCTTGACAGTAAGCACTAAGATAAGCACCAAGGTCACACAATAACTTGCTCCTCACTCCTCATTACAAGGGAGAGATTTTAGAGGAGCAAGTTGGTAAGCATCAAGATAAGCACTGAGGTCATGTGACCTTTTTTACCACTTGTTTGCCTTGGGAGGAAATGTTACTAATAGTAGATTGACTCCCTTGTTCCATTATGACTGCTGAGTAGGTCATGAAACTCTAATCATACTCAATACTTCTTAGACTAGAATAAGAAGGCTCAAAGTAGTTGCAATGCAATCAAGTAACACTCAAGGTAGTCTTAATCTTTCACAGTGTAAACTGACTAATTTATAGATATAAAGAGCAAGACTACTAAGGTCAGGTTCCCTTAGATATCTTAAATGTAGTTCAGCCTTAGTCACTTGGACTAACTGGTACTAATCTTAATTCTAGACTTAAGCAATAGCTTATTGGATAGATGGAGGGCTGCCTAATGCATGTACTTCCTCAGCTACAGGTATTTAGATTTCCTCTAATAGCTGGTACTTAATGTCACACTCAATCAGGCAATATTGTATCCTTATATATCTCTGTATATAAGATACAATGACTCAGACAGTATATAACTAATATGTTACTTTATTCCTCAGTATTAGTTATATAAGAAGTTACACACAGACAACAGAAAGGAAGAGAAATGAAACCAATAATTGGTCTGGGTTGAGTAAGAGGAGGTGGTCTGGAAGGGCCTCAGAGGGGTCCTTTTATACCCTGGGGAGGTCACTCCAGAGCCAAATAGATGCATGCATGCCAGTGCAATCATTAAAAGAGTGTACTGCTATACCTGGGATACATCCTAGCCCAGTATAGGATAAATCAGTAAAGACAGGGTGTAGATGAAAGGAATTGATGCATCCAAGACCTCTCAAACAAACCCCAGAAATCTAGCCAGCATACACTAGCCCCACTTGTCCAACAACACTTCTGAGCACTCACCAGATCTTAATTAGCACTGGGTACCAGGACTACAAGCATCTAGTTAGCACTCAGAAGCATTGTTTGGACAGTGGGGCTTATCATGTGCTAGTTGATATTCAGGAATTGGCTGAGTCACTATTGGCTTGTAGATCATATTATCATAGTATATGCATATAGCAAATGGGGGCTACATCTCAGCAAGTCATAAAGTGAGTCAGAGAAGCTTCTGGATCACTTTGGAAAGTTCTCTTGCCTCACTGGAGTCATTAGATCTTGATTGATGGCCCAGTAAGATCCTAATGATCTTCAGACCATTCTGGCATGAGGATCTGGTTGATCACAACAATCTTCAGGCAGGAGATACTGCCAAAGATTAGCTATCAATGGAGCATAAGATTACTTTGATAGCATAAGTGGTTGCCAAGTTATGAGTGTTGCAATCTTGTAATTGGCATTTCCTGATAGGAGGAAATATTGATCCCTCTATATCTCTCTGAGATCTTATTGTAGAATGTTAAGAAAATATATGTTGGAAAGCAGGGACCTTGTACTATTGAAGGAGATACAAAATAGTACAATTTGGAGTGCATACAAATTCAAGTATTTCACAATTTAATTATAGAGGCATTGATTGAGGTTGTCAGAATTGACTAAATTAATAGAAAATGCTAGTGACCCATAACACCCACACTCTGGATGTTGCTATATATTTGTCTTCATTGTTTGTCCCTCCACCTCAGCAAAAACCTGTGGGGTTAATGTTGAGACCCCCCCATTACTATCCTTTGGTCTTCCTTAAGTAGTGGCTACATTGATTGTGTTGTCTATTTCTATCTATTGTGTGTCTCTATTCTACAGTGTACAGTCAAGGTCCCTGTGGTGGACAAGATAAAGCAAGCTGAGGTCCTCCAGCTTGCTTCCTATTTCTTATATACCCCACAAGGTGTGAGTCAGACTTTTCTGCAGTCCACACTGTTTACAGGTCACATGAGTGGCTTGACCATGAGTAAACAGTGTTGAGGCCTCACATGATGGTCTATAACCCTTATGTAAGTCACTCTTAGGGTTGTTGCAGCTCCAAATCTTATAGAGCTGTGCAAGGTCCCAGGGTCATGTGATTTAAGTGCTGAGGTCATATGATAACTTGCTCCTTGCTCCTCATTACAAAGGAGAGATTTAAGGGGAGCAACTTGGTAAGCACCAAGATAAGCACCAAGGTCACATGATAATTTGCTCCTTGCTCCTCATTACAAGGGAGAGATTTAAGAGGAGTAACTTGGTAAGCACTGAGATAAGTGCTGAGGTCATGTGATCTTGTTTACCACCTGTTTGCCTTGGGAGGTAATGCTACTCATAGTAGATTGACTCCCTAGTTCTGTTATGACTGCTGAGTAGGTCATGACAGTTAATGGTGTGTGATTAGGTGTAATTATGGCTAATGAAAAAAGGGGTGTAGTAATGGTGTCATTATGCTAAATTACACTGGCATTGTCATGGCCTAGACTGTGACCACAAATTTATCCTGATTTTATATGATTTATTTGATCTCTATTTCTCTTCTGTTTTGGACAAGTCCTGTGCATTCAGATATATGCATAGAATCATTGACTGAGTCAGGTGACCTTGTTGTTGTTGACCACTGTTGATGTATTCTGGAATATTCTGTTGACATGGCACCACTTTCTGACATTGTACAATTCTTTATTTCACATCTATGAATATATAAAGGAGAGTCTGAGAGCCTTAAGCCTCAGAACTCAACCTCCTGTTGAACATCCAGCTTTTACCTGTGCAGTCACCAAGCCAAGCAATCTCTGCCAGTCCTCTTTAGGACAAGCAAACTTCTAAGCCTTCTGCATGTTGTTGCAACCCCCTTCCTCACTGCATGTCCACCCCTAGACATGGTGGCCCTGACCCTTGGCATTATAGCCCTTGTGTCTGCCTTTGCCTCACAAGCATTAGGTGTTACTGTTCAGGTCATCAGCTCTGACAGGCATAATTGGATAAATAATTACAGATCATTATTTGTCATGGCATGGTATTACACCATGACTACATGCCCCCATTTCACTACACCTCAGGTTTTTCCTGAGGACTTTCTGCCATGTGCAAATATGGCATAAATGCCCATGCATTCATCACTACCATTCACATGATATTTATTCATGTTCATCCCTATGCCCCAATCTGTCTCACACCAACAGTTTACACTGCGCCCACTTTGTCAGGAATCTTCCCTTCATCCTATAAGAAACAGGATTTATCCCAACCATTCAGAACTAACCAGACAGCAACTCACATTCATGGCTTCATTGTCTTGGGTTGCAGTCTTAACCAGTGTAACGTGATGCACACCATCCTTGGCCTCCACGATATATCGAGCGCCATCCCTCACTCCTAGGCGATATCGCTTATAGGCAAATAACAATCCGACCAATATGACGACTAATCCGACAATGCCGCCGGCAACACCGCCTGCAATCTCTCCAACAGGGAAAGAGTTGCCAGACGTATATTCGTGTACGGAAGGACTAGATACACCCCAAACCACGCATAAGATGACTGGAGCGACAGGCACAGAAGCTGAAAACGGTACTCACCTCGGCAAGTACATGAAAAAATCTACATTTGCATACTGGCTTCGTTGACCGGCATGCGTGATGGTCAGAACATGCTTTCCATCGGAAAGGCCAGCCCTGCTCCAAGTCATGCGTTGCGAAACCTGTCAGCCCGAAGCGAGATCAGTCCTCATCGTGCGATTATAAATCGAAAAACTTGCCCAAGTTACTCCTGTCGACGTCTTGACAAGCTCTTTCTCACTTCCGTCGATGCTGATGAGCACATGGGAATTTTGTGGAAAGTCATCTGAGAAGTACCATACACCCGTCCCACGGAAAGTAAATTTTAGCGACGATCCGGGAACTTGGGAGGTGTGTTGGGTACGATTGAAGAAAAGAGGGGTAGGTCCGACGGTATTGGCGTCCTAGAGGCATGTCAGATGATTTGGTGATATGCAGACGGAAGCATGAGTACATATCGTTTCCATTCGTCCGAGTAAGTGATCGAAGCATCTCCATCATCAACAATCAATGCGTCAGAGGGCACGCTCCAAGCACCTCTGGGAAACCCATTTAGCGACGCTATCAAGCACAAGCAAAGAAACGCTCACGGTCCCAGGTCTCGCGGAACAAAACTTGGATTATCATCTAAAAGGGTCACACTAGCCCCAGCGTGACATCAGCCTCGCATGAAAAACACCCACCAACGGAGACGCAGCCTACCCAAAATAGTCGAGCCCAACCACACCAGTGTTACGCACGTACCCAGGCTGGGTGCCAAACACAATCTGGTGGTCCCCCGGTGCAAGCCCAGATGTTTCAAAAATGGTCTGCATATGCGATGTGACGCTCGAGTTGGGATTCAGCGCCGGTACTTGTTGACCGTCGATCGCGAGCATGACGATCCCGCTGTCGGGAGCTTTGATTGCGTTATACGAAATCCCAGTTCCTGACGCAGTGTGTGTGAGATGAGCGAGCTATGTGCTACGGGGGAGACGCACCTCGGAACGAGAACATTGCGTAGGAGCCTGTCGTGTGGGTCGAGGTGTATGTGCCTTTGTAGCACGAAGATACCGGATCTTGAAACCCCTCTTGGCTCCATCCTGGCCCGTATTGAATCCCATATCGATAAGTATCATTATAAGTTTGCCAGTCGTCAACCCAAATACAAGCCGCATAAGATGCACACACAAGTGCAGTGTAGATAAGTTGGCGAGTCGAGACCATGCTGGCGGAAGGGAGGGAGGTAACGAGCGATTGCTTACCGCGGGCGAGGCTAATGTTGCACCAGCCTGCCATTACGTATGTTTCGACTGGCGTGTGATATAATCGAATCAGAATCCATTTATGGATGGGTCCATTGATACCATGCCAGAAGCAACCGCCAAGACGGGAGCAGGCTGATACGACGTAACCCAATTATGACGTTGGACTGATCGACTCGAACCGCCTTGGCATACCCAGCTACGTCAACTGATGTCATTTACCACGCCAATATCTTTGCCTGTTAAATGCATTTTATTGGGGTGATTGCAGCTGGCACGTTCACAAGAGGCCAACCATTCAGCCTAGACGAGTATTGCAAAGCCTATTCATCACGCTACGATTAGTTTGATTCTATCTTTCAGCCCCTCCCTGAGTTCATCTATCTCCTCTCCCATCCACACTTGCACATGATGACAGCGAGATATTTAATAATTATATTAGGTCGGGGTTCAGGACTATTGAAGTAATATGTCTACATGTTTCGGATATGTTACACCTTGGATCGAGTGTTGGGAAGATAATATATACGCATATATCTACTTTCAACGCATTTCTAGTGTTCGCTCAGCCTGACCATACCACTTGTTTGTAAAAACACACCTGGAACGATGCCTCCTCTTTAACTTAAATAACAGCCTTGTCGCTGCCCACCTTTCCGTCCAGAAGGCATCTCAGCAACCGGATTCGAAGGATAAATACGATATAGCAACATACTAGAGTGATCTCAGAGTCCTGGGTATTCGTCTTGGTGAGCGTGACATGATGGACGCTAGTCGCGACAGTGTTGCCTTCCTTGAGGGTTCTACCCGTGCTTTCTGCGATATAGTGCTTGTAGATGAAAATAAATCCAGCCGAAAGGAGCGCAATCACGAGGAAGCCACCAGCGAGACTTCCCAGAGTGATGCTGATCGAGACAAATCTGTGGGTGGAGGAGGACCCAGACGTGGATGCACTAGGTGAAAGATAGACCAAGCCTCAGCAATATGTCCAAAGACTGAGCAGGTAGCGTGAACCCTCTGGTGACGGTTCTCCATCCAAAAATGCAAAATGCAAGGACATTGAAAACCCACCTCGGCGAATACGCAAAAAAGTCCAGACTCGCAAATTGGCCTCGTTTCCCGACGTGCGTGATGGTTACAGTGTGTTCTCCATCTTTAAGATCCGTCCTACTCCAGAACATCCGTTGTGAGATCTATAGCCGGGACCGAAACTTCGATCAGTTCCAAGAATAAATGCGTCAACCTCTCGGCTACGCACTGAAGTGACGCCGGTGGTGGTGCTGACGATATCACCTTTCTGTTCGTCGATACTAATCAATACTTTCGCATTGCCGCGAGAGTCATCCGAAAAGTACCAAATGCCTGTACCGCGGAATGAAAAACTGATCGAAGATCCCGTCACGTTGGAGCTGTGTTGGGTTCCGTTGTAAAAGAGTGGAGCAGGGCCTGATGAATCAATATCCTAGACCAAATTAACGGCGTCAAGGCTGAACGAGGCTACAATACGGAACACGCATTTACATAAATCTGCCACGAACTGTCGGAATAGTGGATCGCAGAATCTGAGTCGTCGACAAGCGTTACATCAGCCGGCAAGCCTCGTATGCCACTGTGAATACAAGTTTAGCCTACGCAATATGACGATTGCAGATACTCATGCTCACGGCCCGACGGAAAACGGAACGTATCCAACGTCGTCCTTTACAAGGTTCACACTAATATCAGCCTGAGATCAGTTCCAGATTTGTGTGTGATAGAGGGCAAAGCATACCCGAAAAAGTCGAGACCGACTACACCGGTTTGACTTTCATTGGCAGGAGTGCCAATAACGATCTGGTGATCGCCCGGTGCGAGTCCAGATACCGCGAATAGTACCTGTCGATACTCCACTCTGGTCGTTTCGTTGTGTACAGCGGGGTACTGGTCGCCATCGATGGCCACTAGAACAGCTCCACTACCTGGAGTCCTGTCGGCATAGTAGGAAATCCCCGTTCCTACCCAATAATGACAGATAATGAGGACATTCGGTGATTCTACGCTGATTATTATCGAGATGTTGACGTACCCACAAAGGAGAACATCAGACGAGACCCAGCGATTCTCGTCCACGTATATGTCCCCCAGTATTGTGGATTCATAGGATCTGGACTGTGCCACCGAATCCACCCGGAGCTGTACTGAATTCCATGACGATTCAAGTCGCTAAACACCTCAGAATCGTCGACCCGAACCAAAGACGCCACTCGCCAGGCAAAGACCAGCGCTGAACAGACGAGCCTGAGCGGTGAGACCATGCCGGAGAGGAGAGGCTGACGGGCCATAGGGATGTCTCCGAGGTACTTATGTGCAGCCTACATACGCCATCGTGTAATCACCCAGGGCTATCTTGGTTCTCTGTTCCATCACGGCGAGCCCATCGTAGGCGTGGCGAACCAGTGTCAAGCCCGGGTCACGTGAGTAACTCTAACCTCTACCTAGGATCTAACGTCAGCCAAAAGAGACACTACGTCGCAAGTTTCCAGCGTTCTCTTCTTCGTCCCGGCAAATTAGACACAATAATATGGTGTCTGGGAGAGCAACTTATGCGCCTTGGCGTCGCCCATCAATTGCGTGGATACCTTCTCGAGGGCGCCGAACATTAGAAGCACCTTGGGCGGCAGGCTGCACGTCTAATATTGATATATCTCAAGGTGTTTGCCCCGGATCCTGACTCAATTGTTGAACTTCGGTTACCACCGCCACATTTGCTGGTTCCAATAGCAACTTCTCGAGTGCATCCAACGGCACTATAGGAATCATATCCTGGTCGGTCTGACCAAGATCGGAGTTGTTGTCAGCTTTTAGTTGGCTTCTGGCCAGGGATCGGGTCTAGCACTTTCGATCCTTTGAAGCTACTTCAGCCTCCCGTTGAGTTATCCACTTGCGACATGTTTGTGAGGAAATTCGGACTCAAGCCTCGAAGTCTGGCTATATACCGTTCGGCCCCTGTGGTGATACGTTAGATGTGCATCGAGGTCACAACAGAATCAAACAAACGGAAGTCGCCGCAATAATGCCATGCTGGGGTCAGAACACAGCAATTATCAACCGATGGAAATCGTTGGAGTTTTGATATGGTGGTTTTTTAATCGGCCGCGTAGAGCAGAGGTTCGCCGGAAGAGGCACTATGAGCAAGTGATCGAATATATGCGGTGCAGCAGGCTAGCCTGGGACTAGAATACTCGATGGGCTATTCTGGATGGTCAACGTCCTCAAGTAGGTGGTAGTGAGAAACCCATTGCCTGATATGTATTTTTTAAACCATGAACTTAAAACGAGGCGAGTTTGCAAGTACAACGTCTTGGATATCTGGATCGAGGAGTGCGAGCTTGTTGGGGTGTGGCAAGAGGACTGCCCCGTTGTAGCACCGGTCTTCTCGGGGAAGGTGTCACCAAGTGACTCTAGGCGCATTGCGTATTTCGGTTCCTGGTATGAGCCGCTGCGGCACCCCAAATCTACTCCCGATAGTTCTTGGATTTTATATCAAGAAACAGACAGGTCTTCTGAACTGGAGTGCCCGAATGAGACTTAAGCCCGGCGTAGCTTGCGTGAACGAGTCGGGCAGAAAACAATATTTAGAATCATTTCGCGTGTGATATATTACATAAAAGTGATTCCTTCGCATACAACCTGAGCTTTCACCAAAACGCTCATCTCAGGGTCTTCGCCGCCCCCGAGGGCTTTAGAAATGCATACCCCTAACCCATAGGTCGAAAGAATTGTCGAAGGGGCGCCATTATCGAGCACTGACATGTTGAGAGCATCGAATTCTGCCCCATTATCGAAGAATATAGTGTGTACATCGCCGTGGCGGAAAACTTCCGTCTTGATCTTGTTGTTAAGAGAGACCGCCTTGGTCGTTAATCTATCGAGTGACTCCCGTATTTCACTTGGCAGCGCAGGAGGACCAATAGTATATGCAATCAGGTCGGCCAAGTGGGAGTAAATGTAATTGCCCAAAAGCTTCGCAAATTCGCTATGATTCGGATGAAGCTTGGCTAGCATGGTAAAAGTATCTGTGCGCCATTTCGCCGATAATATTTGAGGGTCTAATTTGAAGTAATGTTAGTGTGAGCAGGGATATCTTTATAACTGATACCCTGACCGCGTCGTCGAAGCTCTTGGTATATATTTGATAAATATGAATCTTGATTGTCCGCTGCCGGCACATCATCATCTTGTCCAGGGAGGTTGCCCAGAGGATAAAAGGGAGAGAAGATACGCTCGTGAAAGATCTTGCAGATGATCGAACTTGTAGCAGGTCGAGAAACAGGTTCGCTGAGAGGGCACTCCCTGGCTTCAGCCCGAGGAGAGAAGGATGGGAGCTAGAGGCGAGTAGCGCGTTGTATAAACCAGGAAGGGCCTGCCAATTTTCTATCTTTGTCGAATCTAGAACAAAACTAGATTCCGAAAGTAAGGCGTGAGCAATGTCGGACGAGTATTCATTGATTTGATTATTGAGCGAGCGGAAATCATGAGCAATCGATGAAACCTCGTGATTGTCGTGCATGTTGAGATGGCATAACAATGATCTGTGCATCTCGCTATCTTCGCCCATTGCCCGCTGCATTGCTGCAAGTGACTGCTCGCTCTCCACGCATCGTTTCTCCAGGGCGTTAATGACTGCTGACCGCCCCTCCATCTCATCTTGGATTTTCAACAGAAATATTTGATCTTCTTTCTGAAGCTCGGTGATAATTACTTTAGTACCAGCCTCCGCGATGAGCCTGACCCCAGTGGAGAGTGGAGGAATCATTTCCGCCTCTGTGATATTTGAAGGCAATAAAAGATCGTTCCAAAAATCATAATCAACGAAGCCAGCAAAGGAAGGAGAGTTGAGCAAGCAAGTGGTTTGATATATTTGCGTGCCCCCGTGGGTGCTGATAGGTGCTATGTAGAACCGCTCGATTCCAAGAACTTGGCAGCAACGAAATAAGAGTCGAACTTTCCGCTGCTCCAATAATGAAGGCACGTCGCCATAGGTCATGTTGTATGCGTAGATTGATAGAAATAACTTGTGCCTGGGTCGCGTTTTGAGTTGTGGGTTTTATGAGCCTGTATACAGGACGACTCACCCATTCAAGCATTGCTGTGAGACATAGCTGTGTAGCCTTTTGGCCATAGAACTGGCCTCCAAACATCCGTCGCCTTGTGATTCTGAGAGTTGTGGAGGCTCTACAAATATCGTTCGATAGCGGCCAACCGATACTGCCGATGTACAACGAATCCTATCTGAGCCTCCCGGATACATACCGCTATATTCCCTAATAACCTATCGCCTTGAGTTTTTAATATTTTCAATCGAAAAACTCTCGATGAGCGACGAGGTTACCTCATGAGTTTCGGCCCTTTTAGCTCCAAACACTCTACGTCACCTTTGTTAATAAAGGATAGCTTTGCGGCCGAGTAACTCACATGATGTGGGTCAAGGGCTGCATGAAATCGTACAGTTTGTTAAGCATCAGGAATGCGAGGATTGTTGGAAGCAATGTGCGTCCTACATGATGTACGACTATGTTTGCGTTGAAATAAGTACCACGACGAGTCTCATCGCTTGGTGCCCAAGCCTTCACTACTGATCTTATCTCCACGTGGATCAATGGTGTGACGCCGGAGAAGGTTTGCCATTTGAGGACATAACTATAGGAGTGGGGCGTGAAGGCACTGAATAAAGCTTGCCACCTGATGATCGCGCAGCTCGGCAGCCTCAAAACACTGGTCGACTCAGGTCTACGAACCAGCGGTATCCAGCAACCTCAACGTACAGTATGAATAAGTGAATTATTTTGCTTCCATTTTTGTATATGATAGATGCCTTACCCGCTGAATCCATTCGCTTAGGGAATGGAATAGCTCAACAAAAATTATACTTGGAATCGATATTGGAACAACCTAGCGCAGCATCTTTCGCCTATCTAATCCAAGGTAATTAGCAACAAGCCAAAATAAATTAAGCAGCTGAGAGCCACACATAATGTTAGGTCAGATACCAAAGGTCACACGGGTTACCAAATGGCCCGGTCAGCGAGGAGCGTCACAGCAGTGTAGTATACCCAGTTGGATTTGGTACGATGCAGAGGGAGAAGTATGGCCATCCTTTCGCTAAATAATGTGAACGAATTATCTGACGCGTCATATAGCCTGTTAAAATAGGAGCCGAGGCAAATGACGATGACGTGTGTGACTATGCTCCAGAGCTGGGTTGGGAGCTAGTGAAACACTTCAAACTCCACTTACACCCGCGAAGCATGGCTCCCCCCGGAGGCTTCAAGTTACCCAGTAAGTCTGAAGCGGCTTCTTTAAATCTGAATATAGGCTTATCCAATTCTCATTACCTGTAGCCTTGCCGAATCATGTTAAAGTGGAAGAAGTCTACTTCCACTTCCTTCGTTATATGTTTAAACACATTAGATGTTTTTTTCAGAACGAGGTCTTCAACGGTACAGAGGTTTGGGACCAGTACGCCAGTTTGATGGATGTTGTGATTACTCACCCAAATGGTTGGGGGCCGTACGAGCAGCAAAAGCTACGGAGCGCCTCTATTAAGGCAGGGCTCTCGTCGAACAGCAAACCAGCTCCCCGGATCGAGCTCCTTAGCGAAGGCGAGGCTTCGATTCATTTCTGCATTGACTCATTGGATCTCCACTCATCTGTTAAAGTCGGTTATTTCCCTACATTACTTGCTTCACAATTCTAACTACTGTGTATTTCTACCAGCCTGGGGCGAACTCATTGTTTGCGACGCCGGTGGCTCGACGGTCGATACGACCGCCTACAGGGTAACTTCGGTTCATCCCAAGTTAAAACTTGAAGAGGCCAAAGCTTCCGCATGTGCGAGCCTCACATTTGCGATCCGGGTTTGCTAGTTTAAAGCTAAACTCTCACTCATGCAGGTATTCAAGCGGGCTCAATATTCGTAGACGAAGCAGCCATAAATCACATTTATTCGGCCTTGAAAAGCGCTGAGCTATCAGAAGATGAGGTTAAAAGCTACACTAGAGATGGAACCCAATCATTCGTCGAATTGGTCAAACCCGAGTACGACGGGGAAAAGCCATCAATGCGGTGTAAAATCGGCGAGAAAAAGTTGAACATTTCCCAAATCAATATTCTAAACGGAAGGATGCAATTATCTGGGTACGTTGTTTGAGTCTTAAAAGTGCGGGCCGCTAGAGTTTACAATCCGCGAGCAGTGCTACGATCAAATCGTTCTTTGATCCTTGTGTGGACAGGATACTTGAATCCGCCGTGTCTCAGGCGAAAAACGTCAATAGCCCCGTAAGTCTCCTCCTCAAATGAATTACAGAACACTTATTGGAAAAAAATTGAAGCATTTGTTCCTTGTCGGTGGATTTGGGGATAGCCTCTACCTTCAAAAGGCCATGAAGGACTGCCTTAACGCTTCCACCAAGTTCACGACCAATAATAAACCAGGGTATGACTTCATCGAGTTACGCATGCTTATAGAGACGTCTCAAGGTAAATTTTCAATAGATCCAAGGCTGTGGCAGATGGAGCTGTCATCTGGGCTATCAGCCGGAACGTAACCAGCCGTGTGGCACGATACTCTTATGGTCTATCAGTCTCAGTGCCATATGATTCATCCGATCCAGAACACAATGATCGTAAGATATTCCTAAGTCCCCGAGGGCTGCTTATCACTCCTGGAGGCTGGTCCGAGATTATTGCAAAGGTTAGCGTAATTTGAGTCACTGAGGCGGTCATATAGTTGATCTGGAGTCAAAGGATACAGTTATGAACAGCGATTCGGTGATTAAGATGCCCTACCACCGCCCGTACTCTGTTCCACGCCCGACGCTTTCTGATTTCTCAACGGTTCTCTATTCAACTACACTCCCGGGAAATACTCAATTCATGAAAGATAAAGATGGTTTGAGCCTTTAAGTAGGACCGGTTCATCTGATTCTCTGACTGAGCTGTGAATTAGGTTCAAATGCACCTGGCTTTCATACAGTGTGCACTATCTCTGCTGACATGCATGAACTTGAAGGACATCTAAGCGTGAAATTAAGTCCCCTTACCGGGGTTTTCTGGGAGCTGAAATTCACTATCTGTATTCGATTTGGAGGTACTGAGCTGATGGCATATATTGAATGGGCGGACAAAGAGGTATTGTATGATTGGTTAGCCAGTGGTGCATATACTCAATTAATTCAGGGGAACATCCACAAAGGCAAGGCTTCAACCATTGTGGCTTCTGTGGTGTGATTCATGGAATTTTTCACATCACTTCATTTAATTCATGTCTATTGCCTAACGCCATCAAGCTCGCAATTAGCCCAAATCTATACGAACATTCAAATCCCGCACTATTGATGCAATCGGAAAAGTCATCCTCCTTGACTATTTAATGGACTTGTCACCCTCCGTGCACACTAACATATGTTTGTCCTTCTCACGTCATAGCCATGACGCCTCCCCGGAAGCTTTTTCTCCCTATGCCGCCATTTATTGGTCTTTTGGATAGCTTGATACCCCCAGAGAGCGAGATGGCTAGAATATGCCAGGGATAAGTCGACCACGAAGATACCAAGTACTAGTCAATCGATGGCCCGCCTGGAGCTATTCTTTACAACTCAAAAATAACTTGCTTAACAGTGAAGCACACCGTTTCGCGTGTGTTTTCGAAATAACAATGGGTTCAGTGGATGACTTCCCGTAAGGGCCAGATCTAAGCTAAGCTAAGCTAAAGTCTGGATGACGTCTTAAGTTATGAATGTCTGATTACTCCATGTTGTAATCATTCCGCCTTTAGAATAGCGTAGCTTTAGTTTTAGCTCTTACGGCAAGTCATCCAGTCACGAGCTTGCCTCGTTGATGCACATGACTCCTCCAGTATACATGGTTAGAGTCAGGGCGGTTTCAACGTAACCAAATATTGAAAGGGGGTAACCAGAATTCGTGGCAAAAATCGAACAAATCAAATCGTAATTATGAGAGCGCATACGGCATCACGCCGATAGGTAGTCTAAGGAGTGGGATACGCCTCGTACGTCTACTATATCAGCCTTTTGCCTACCACATCTGGATAGAAATTACCTTCATGAGCTATCGCCAAAGTGATAATTTCCAAAAGAACCATTGGTGGAGCAGTGACTGTACGGCTTCGGTGAAATAACAACCCAACATTGTCACTGAGACTGAGGATGACGTATTAATGGGAAAATGGTGATTCTCGTTCCTTACGCAGCTGAGTCTCCTCAACAAACCAATCATAGCGAATCACTGAGACAATGCCTAAGGAGCAGCTTGCGGAGGAACATTGGTAACACTGAGCGAATAGGCAACCCAATGCTGGGATGCAGAGCATGTGATGTGCGCGCCGCGACATGCGCCTGGCCGCGATCTCGCGGTGGTACTCAGCCAAACCCCGGATATCTAATTCGCGTGGACCATCTCTACAGGTCTAACGATGGTTTTGAGCGCTCACGAGATCCCAAGTAGCAGGTGCTACCAGGGCTAACGAGATCTAGTAAGCGCGTAAAACTATCATTAGACCTTGCGGCGTTACTACACGCTAGCTAGATATTCGGGTTTTGGCCGAGATAGCGCCCCTTGACGCATGCCCATTTTTGTCTCGTCAACCGCCCCGCTCTCATTTGGGTGAATACTAGTCGTGAGACCTAAGCCAAATCCGAAATTCAGGTCTCGCTCCTCATGGCGCCCTCCGAGGCACGCCTGCACCTTGGGGATCTGGCCACTCTCACACCGCTACAGGTGGAACGAGCGTCCCCAAGGCTAGCTACGTAACCAAATAGAGAGAGGAAGAACTACCGAACAATCTTTGATGTGATCAGGAGGAGCTCGTACAGCATATATAATGAATGTAAAGATGTCCGCCATTTTGAGCAGGTCAATCCCAGGGTTCGAGGTTGCGATTAATGGACTGCGGTGCTGAATAGGATATCGTATAGGTAAATTTATGGCATCCCTCTCTGTTCGCGAAATAGGGGGCTGCCCTAAGACGCCAATAAAGCATAGCCAGTATGAATTAGAACAATATATGCAAATACAGGACGCGCATATCATCATTATCTGCCGCAGAAGCACCCACACATAGGTAACTGCTCGCTAGCCCATTTTGATCTTTCACGACAAAACACGCACGAGAGCTGGCCCGAACGACGAATCGCGTGCAAGCCACTTGGGATGCGTTGGTCTTACACCGACCTTTCGATTGTCGCCATTCCTGCTGTAAACCGCCCTCATTCCTCCATCCAGGGCCTTCCATGGTTGGAATTCTATGAGAACGGCAAGTCAAAGCTGGTGTGCCACGAGCATTATAGCCCGTGCGATCTCTTCAGATGAGAACCCCAACGCGACTTTATATCCCTCAACTCGGTTATTATGTGACTGGAAGAACCCCTTTATCCTGGCCCTCATGCTCTCGTAGGAGGCGGAATCCATAAACATGTGCAAGCCGTGATCACACTTACAGGGGAGTACTGCAACAGAGTCCCGCCATGAAGCTTTGTAGGCCTCTCCTGCGTACAATTGGATACGAGGAAGGTGGATTCTCGACAAATACAATAAAAACGGCTTACCCATAGAAACATATCAAGCCTAAGTGATTTGTCTATTATTGCTTCAAATTGTCATATATATCAGTTACAACGTCATGGCCATTCGATTGAAATTCGAGCGATCATGGAAAACTTACCTCTAGTCCGTCGTTCAGGCCAGGACCCACAAACCACCTATAAGGCCAGCAGGCAGACACGGTGGTTATGGACTGAGCAAAAAAGAAAAAGAAAAAGAAAAAGAAAGAAAGCTGGCGGTTGTACCCTGCAAGGTTTAGCATTAGGCTTTATGATGGGCTTGGACCGGCCAACACATTCTCAAGCAAACGATCAGGGAAAAATCCATCGCAGAACTGGAACTTGAGATCAATAAAAGAGGTATGTTGAACAATCCGTCGAATCCTCAAAGGACGTATCCTGTTCAATGGGGTCGTACGCCTCGTCACATGTAGCATAGATCCCGTCTAATGGGGCGCTCTCGTAAGGCAGTTGGCGACGGTCGATACACGAGGAACCCCCCTCCCCCCCGCGCCTCTGAGACTGAAGACGATGTGTTGGTGAAAAACATCGTGATTCACGCTTCTTCCTAACTGAATCTTCTCCCAAGAACCGATCATAAGTACCTCGACGAATAAATCACTCATATGCGGGATTTCCTACCTCTCCATGGTAATTCGAATCGCTTGCGCACCCGATACTCGAGACCAAGATGCGCCTCTTCAGTAGGATTGAGGCATTAGATACTCGGCACGATACCCCTGGGGGATAGTCATATCGGGAGAAAGCTGTGTATTCGGGTTTTATGCGAGAATATAAGAGATAGAGTGCCAAGGTGCACACGCAGAAACTCGAGACTACCACGATAGGGTACGGTAAATAATTCATTTGGAGTTATTTACTATGTATATATGAATGTTTGTATACATCATGGTATGCAAGCCTGTAAGAGTCTGTTGAGTGGTGTATGACATAAACATTTTATCAAGCAAACACTCGAAGTTGCACACTACATCCAGTAGCAAGTTATCCAGTTGCGCCAGATTGGGCTCCGAAGAGCTAATGACAGCTTTGGGCTGCAGATTTTGGTCTTCTCCATGCTCAACTACGCCAGAAACTGGGCGGTCGCTAAGTAAGTCACGCAACGAGCCCTCTCACAAATCAACCCCCTCGGTCACGCACTTTTAAACTATTCACCCGACCCACGAAGTGCTGGTATAACCTCATCAAAACCTGCCTCGGCCTCCCATGTATCCAGGCCTTCTTGCGAAGCGTTGGGCTCGGCATCGGATAATCTCTCCCTAGACAGTTTCAGATTTGATTCTCCAGCTTACTTAAGGTTACCGGACAGGTCACGGAAACACACAGCGGGGCGCATGTAGCTGTGTTTGGCGCCCTATAAGCAATATATATATGTTTAACTGTCTTTGCTGCTGGTTGTAATTATAATCCACTCGTGTTTCGTTGACGATGTTCGTGTTGTTTGATCTGAGTCATAAAAATAATGGTGCTCGCTTTTTGCCTGCCGCGATCCGGGGATTTTAGCTTTGTAAAATTGAAGGCAGTCCGCTCCTCAGTCATAGAGTTCGGGACAAACGAATATAACTTGATGGCGAGATGGCTCAGCCCGCAAGCATCGAAGTGGTGAGAAAGGCTAGTTCAGTATTCAAGAGCAGTAGCCGATTGGAGATCCAGATCAAATGGAGATCTTTGTCGAACATATGCTTCGAACTGGGTTCAGAACACACCAAAAACGGTTAAAGGACCCCCGAACCGACCCTGTGTCGCCGATCCATTCAGCATCGACTACAAAACCTAGAAACGGGTAGGTGAACACGAGGGGCTGGGACTTTGGTGGTAGCTGTGAGAAGAGGTCGCGCAGAGTTTGTGGCTCACGCTGAATGTCAGGCAGGGTCGCCATAGTGTTGGAGGAAGCAGAATGTGGTTTCGGAAGTATTTTACGCAGCGCATATACGAAAAGCTTTCGAGTGGCTGAGCAGCTACGAAGGTCCGGCAACCGGGCAGTGGATACCAGCTATCTAATGAAGACGAACCGCTGGGCCGGCGTAATTAAAAACTTGTTTATTTACCATGTTTTTATATGTATGTAAATGTCCGGCATGTAAACAATTGGTCCTTACCGTACCCTATACCACGAGGCATACTCATATGCCACATTGTGAACCTACCGCATACTAGAGAGATTTGCAAGGACACATTTTCCATTACAAGATGTGTCTTTAAGCTCCGCTCTTGACAGCCGACCGATTCAATACATACATTTCCGAGCTGAGAACCCACCCTGAGTTTCGGTTGAAGTCGGATTTACGCACAGAGTTAGCCCGGCCGTGTGTTGGAGGGGACCAGCCACAAGCCTTTAGCGAAGCGACTTGCAAAAAAAACGTTGAGGCTTTCAAGATTCCTCTCGTCTACCTCTTACCATACACGACTCCATCCTGCCCCCCCCCCCCCCTGATCCAATATCTCCCCCATAACAAGCAGAATCGACGTCTGGTTCGTCTTCGGGGATGTTTGAAGCCACCACAAACGCGAAGCGTACAGAACTCCCGCTTGGTCCTGACGCGTGGCCCCACGGAGGCAAGCCGACAGGGAAGACCTGCGCGGCACAATTTGCGATCGCCCGAGGGAGCTCGTCTAGGATACGTGGTTGTGCAAGACGATGAGATGGTGTGGTGAGGGAAATAGAACCCACCACACCACCTCCCTGCAAACAACCACCAGCTCACCCACCCCCTCCAGGCATCACTTGTGCAATAAAACGGTAGGGTGCACATACACCATTCATTCAATAGGATACAAGATACACTTGTAACAAGACAAAAAAGGCCCCAAGAAGCCAGGATCAACTAGCAGAACAAGTAAAATGAGAAGAACACAGGGAAACCGTGGTGGGGGGGGGGGGTTACAGTCAAAACCAGTTTGTACATACAAGATCGTGAAGGAGGAAAGAAAAAAAAAAAACATCGCACTGTAATTCTTCAGACATCCCTAGTCGTCACACAGAGTAAAAGAAGCCTTTGCAAGCCCCGAGTCATTTCAAAACATTCAGGCAAGAGCCTTGTCGTCGCCAACCTTTTCTTCATCCTGTTCAAACACCACAACATCAGCCACCTGTCGAAAGGCTAGACAGACAAAGGGAACTCACCAGAGAGGTCTCCGAAGTACGGCTAGCAGTCTTGGCGAGCGAGAGATGGTGAACACCAGCCTCTGCAGCCATGGTCGGCTCAGGCTTGGTCTCCTGCTCGACCGCACGACGCTTCCTGTAGAGGACGAACGCAGCAAGGGCGACGAGGACAAGACCAACGACACCGCCAACGACGCCTCCAACAATTGCGCCCACAAGAGCCGAGTGGGACTTGGGCTTCGACGTTCTAGACACCAAACGCTCAGCATAATTCAGCGAGATTCAGACTGAATACTCACCCAGGCGTGTACATGAAGAAATCGAGGTTCGCATACTCACCCAGACCTCCGACGTGAGTCACCTTGACGACGTGCTCGCCATCGGCCAAGCCGTCCTTGCTCCAGAACATACGTTGCGAGATCTAGATTTGCGGTTGGCGTTAGCACAATTTCGAAACGTCAGGTTCGAGATAACTTGCCCAAGTGACGCCAGTCTTGGTCGAAACAATCTCCGGCTCACCACCGTCGATGCTAATGGAGACGTTCGAGTTGTTCCAAAAGTCGTCGGAGAAGTACCAGACGCCTGTGCCGCGGAACTTGAACTCGAGGGATGCACCGGGGGTCTGAGCGCTGCGCTGGGAGCCCCCATAGTAGAGCGGGGTCGGCCCATTAGTGGCAAGGCCCTAGAAAAACAACAAGAATGAGATGGGGCGAACAGCAGAAGGGGAGAGAGAGTACGAACGAAAACCCTCCACGAGTCACCCGAATATGTGATGGAGGGATCCTCGTTGTCGACGATGGTCGCGTTGACGGGAACCGACCACGCTCCACTATCCGACACAACGTCAGAGTTGTGCAATCAGCGAAATACGAATTCAAAATACTCACGGCCCTAGATTCTGAGGGACGGCGCTTGCCTCATCATCCACGGGGGTGATGGCAAAATAATCAAGCCCGACGACCCCGGAATTGGCCATATATGCCGGGACAGTTCCAATGACGAGCTGATGGTCGCCGGACGAGAGGCCGGTCGCCTTCCACAAGAGCTGCCCACGGGAAGGCGTGGTGGAGTTGGCAAACGTGATGTTCGGGTACGCCTTGCCGTCGAGCGCGAGCACGACTGGGCCAGACTCCGGCGTTCTATCGGCATAATAGGCGATCTCGGTGCCTGTTCCATAAACGGTCAATATGAATGGCGTCCCTTTCGCCCGATGGCGGGGGATGGTGCGCACCTCGGAAGCTGACCATCATGTACGATCCTGGCGTCGAGGCTGAGGTATACGTCCCACGATAGTGCGAACCAAACTCGTCGTCGAGCGTCCAGCCTGGGCCGTACTGGAGACCGTAACGACTGGTGTTCGAGATGACCTGGGCGTCGTCGATCCTGATCACAGCCGTCGCTTGAGCGATGGCATGCGATGCGCACACGACCGCAGTCCACACGAGTTTGCGAGCAGAGATCATCGTGGTGCGAGGCCTGGCTGGACGAGGTCGAGAGAGGACGAGGGGAAATGCTATCGAGTTTCAGGCCCTACTTATGGCCGGCTCAATGCGGGAATATTTGCAGGTGTTAGCCAATGACGTGGGAAAATAGGCTGGATTATGACCGATTGCACCAGGTCATAGCCAGCTCCACTTTACACACTCCTGCCCCTTATCGGCTGCCGTCCGCCCAATGGCACATGGACGATGTGGAAGCACATGACATTACATGACGTATGGCTGGGTGATCACCATCCATATTGCGTATAAGAGAAGCGCCGAGCTTGGCACTTGTCCCAGAAAAAGTAAAGGATCGTTGAACGCAGTGACGCCGCATTACAGCAGCGCGAAGAAAACGCTCCAGATAGTCCTTGGAACCTCGGCGCGACGGGTAAATTTGGTTTCAACTCGAAGCTACGCAAAGACCCAATTTGGTACTCGTCCGGGTGGGACAGGCACTCGGAAACGTTGAGGAACGGCATATATTTATAGTCAATGGTGTTTTTGCGGGTTTTTTACGTTTAACACGTTGGAAACAAGGGTTGGTTCAGGTCAATCTCCATACACATATCACATCGTGTGGAGATGTTCTTTGACCTTCCACGCACAGATCATAAATTCCAACACGCTTCCTTCAGGCCATCACTCGTTCTGAGAGGGCATGGGTCTGTAAGCTATGCTAGTCCTAGTCCCGCAGAGCAAAATTCATTCTCATATAGATCCCGAGGTCAGACGGGTCTCGGCCGAGTGAAGGGGTCGAGGCGGAATCGCCCATCGCGCGAATACACCACCAAATACGTTGCGTATGAAAAAACAGCCATCTCGAGAGCAAAGGAGAGCGATATCGAGTCACTTCGATAGCATGCTTAAAATCAAGACTTGCTTCTGTCACCCTGGGCTTGGTGAATCGACGGTTCTTCTCGCTTGCCTGAAATACCTCCTGTGGGTTTGGAATCGGAAAGAGCAAAGAAAGGCTGCGTCTGTATCGCATGTAGATCAGGAATGAGGCCATTAGCGCGAGAATAGCCGGCGCGCCTACTACTCCGATGATCACCCCTCCGGGAAGCATGGGGGAGACCCACGGTGATACAATTGGTGTGGCTGATGGTACCATCACTGACCGGCGTGGGCGGGCTTTGATTCGAACTGGCGCATATTTCAGACGTGGCTGCACGACTCACGTCCGAACCATCTTGACAATATCATGGTCTAATATCGTGACGGGTATCAACGTCGGAGGGAAACCACGCCTCGACAAATACATAAAAAATGAACCCTTACATATGCTCACCCTCAAGTATTGACTATATGCATACCAATGTTAAACCACACACGATTTTCCGTACACACTATATCACGATTACTGAGACTTTGCGTTTATGAAGAAAAACGAGAATGCTTACCACCATAGTCCCTCGACACTTGGGGAACACTTTAGCTAGGCTCCCTTGTCCACAGTGGCATTCACATGTACATCCATTACGGGAGAGGTAGCCTGTGAAATATCACGGCTCCCTGCCATTGAATGTGAAACTACAAGCTTGCTCAAATGATTGCCTATCACTTGCTCGGTCAACCTCCTGAATCACGGCCACGGTTTGTGGCTGTAAATAGTTCCGCTATATCCTTGAAGGTTCAATTTCCCAGAAGGGATTCTCATGGCGTCGTCTGGTTAACACATGTCACCCGTTTTCGCAAGATCATCGTAAAATAGACCGAAATCAAAGCAGCTGTGATTTTTTTTTGCCGGCCCAAAGAGCCGTGCGAACGTCCTGCGCCAATGAAGTGCGATGTTCTATCAATTCATCGAGGTAGATCTACTCGGGAGTCGTGCTGAAAGCCCCAAGTTAACACGCGATATTCTGCTTCTGGCTCGGGGCATCACCGATCATATCCCTTTGCCACTCAAACTTTCAACTCCTCTCGCTGTGGAACCGATATACCAGCAACCTACATTCGCGGCTGGAAAGTTCAAGGCCACGAAATGAGCCCGACACTTTGCCATTCTCAGAGAAACGACACAGCGTTCGTGGGTTTGGGATGTGCTTCATACAGGGCCGTAGAATTACGTTGTTGCATATGCCCACCATGCAAAGGAAATTTTTACCAATGGCTCAGACCAAATATTTATCAAGATGATCACAGACCAATCTTTCAATGTCGAACAACCAATCATTGTAATGTAGATATCACACAAGAGAATGTTCATATGAATTTCAGGAGTGTCCCAATTTCGCCCGCCACTCTTCGCAGCAATAATATAAATTTACCGATGCTCCAAACCACGACCAAATCGCCGAGAGCGCACAACCTCACATCACAGACTATAGTCCAATTAGTTACCTGAAGATGCTGGAAACAGACGACAAAATAAAGAACTCACTCGGCCGGTCCGAGAACTGGTTACATGCGACACACTGCTCCCGTTAGGCCCCAGGATCGGCCGAGCAGAAGTCGCGAGCGAGTTGAAGCTTTTCTCTTTCATTCCCCTTATGTTCTCACTTCGCTGACGAGCCAGCCGTCTCCGGATTGTAATTAGGACGCCGAATGCGATGAGTATCAGAGCGAATACGCCGCCTATGATTGCCCCCGCTATCTCTCCACCGATAGAAGAAGTAGCGGTCGAGCTGGTGATACTCTGACTGGTGGAAGCCGCTATACTTGCTGACGTCAAAGAAGAAGCTATGCTTGCTGAAGTCGAAGACGAAGTTACACTATTGCTCGATTCGGAACTAAAGCCTAGTTAGGATATGGAACTTCGTCGATGAAAGAGGAACAAACCTTGGCATAAATCTAAAATAATCGAATAGTTGCCCAGCTTCCAGCCAGCCTGCATGCGTTATGGAAATGGTATGTGGGCCATCAGTAAGGTTGGTCCTACTCCATGTTAATCTTTGTGAACGCTAGTAGGAACGAGCGATTATGGCATTTGGTACGGTGCGTCATTAAACACACATACCGAAAGGGTCGCATTACTAGGTGCCGTATCAACGAGATCAGGCGGCGCGCCATCCACGCTGATGGCAACAACTGCGTTTACGAGCGAATAATCCGTAAAATACCAAACTGCCGAGCCGTTGAACTGGAGAAACACGAGTCACCCGGGAAGCGAGTTGTGCGGGCCGAACCTCGAAGATAAATTGTGCTATCAGGGGTGGAGGTCTAGGACGTAACGTTGAGACCAGCACATCGTGTTATGGCGCCAGTGTTTGCTCGCCTTGTTTTGCCACCCATTCCCAGCGTAGCAAGGCCTTTGTCAAAGCTATCGACCAGCGTAGCGTTCTTGGGTATACTTGAAGCTCCCCTGACAGAAACCAATCACTCGTGAGTTTCGATGCAAATTGGCAGAACTAACGGTCCCAAATTCAACGGCGTAATATCGCCAGCTGCGCTGTTAGGGGTGATCCTGAATTTCAAGGTTTGCTGATCAAATTTTGTTATTGCATACCCAAAACGATGACGTACTCGAGAAAGTCCAGTCCAATCAACCCCTTTCTCGGGTTAACCCTTGCTCCGATATTGCTAATCACAATTTGATGATCCCCCGAGTCGAGAGCCGGTGAGGACCACAAGAGCTGTTGCGCCTGGAATCCCGAAGCCGGCGCTGATACGCTGACGTTCGTATAGGGTTGTCCGTCGATTCGAACGGTTGCGATGCCTCCTGCTGGGTCCCGGTCGCCATAATACTTTATCGACTTGCCTTTTTTTCACTATTATTATCGTAGTTTAGAAGATAAAAAGGACGTGCCCACCCCTGAAGAATAACACAAGATTGGCTCCTGATGAATTTGTCGCAGTGTATGACTGGTTGTATCGCATTTGGTCATTTTGGGGACTCAAGTCGCCCCACCGCGAGTTGCTATACTGGATTCCATTTGGATTCGATGCGCTATAGCCATATGTGTCGTCAAGCCGGACAGTATTCTGAGCCGATACGCAACAGATGTCCAGGAGGAGAATCGATAAAAGCAACCGTATGCGATTCTGAGCAAGGGGCATCATGGGGGACGCGGAACGAGCGGCAGAAATTGAGGCCTGCTACATCACACTTATCCGTACCACGAGGCGATCGACAGGCGTTGTTTTGGCCTCGTGATGCCTCACCAAACATGGCCTAACTTGCTGACTAAGCGCATGCAAGCCCATCTCGCAGGACGGGCGGAAAAACGGGGAAAATAGTAGAATAGGCGAAATATACACGGACAATTTTACTGACGCGTATAAGCGATCGGTACTGTACAGCCAAGCCACCCATAAGCGCCGAGCAACCGTAAAACCAAGCGAAATCCAACACTGTATATGCGTATTGAGTGGATAGGGTATAACCTAACATAGTCGTACAGAAAAGGCGCTTCAATAGCGGGAATTACAACATGTGTTCTTCGCTATGCCTGAACCTCGGGATGTCCGGAGTACCCTGGCGCTGCAACCAAGTTAGATGACATGCTCGACTATTGGTTAATTCTAATATCTACTCACCGGAGGTAGCAGATAGCGAGGCCGGATACTGGAGATAGAAAATACGAATGATGAATATGTCTAAACTGGAATTGACTGACCTGTCCATCAAACCTCTGCAAGCTCGCTCCGCCATACACCAAAGGTGAATCGTACCCCGACATAGGGGGAGAGCTCCAACCAGAGGGTTGTTGAACACTTTGAACATCCCCTCCGGTGCTTTGGGCCGTCTTTCTTCGTTGACGAAGCAACAGCCGTGCGCCGAATAATGATAATAACGCTATAACCGCAGCACCACCAACCGATGCCCCCACTATCGCATTGGTAGACATGACTGTTTGGCTGCCACCCTGTGAATTATTGCTCGGCCTGTTGGTCCGGTAGCGAAACTAGATGAGGTAGAGCTTGCTGCTGTCCCAGAGCTCGAAGCGGTAGCAGGTCAGCAAGTTGACATGACCAGAGAAAAGATTCCATATCTACCCAGGGATGTATCTGAAAAAGTCTATGCTTGCGCTACTCCCGGCTTGGCCGGCATGCGTAATAGTAATGATATGGGGAGCGTCACTAAGGTCACTCTTTCCCCAAGTCATTCGTTGCGTGCGCTGAAAAATATCGGCGGAGAAATACATTAGACTCTTGAACAAGCTGAAAACGTAAATACAAAACTTACAGAGAGTGTCTGTATATCAGTGCCCGTATTAACAATCTCTGGTGGACCTCCGTCGATGCTAATCTGAACGACAGAGTTTCCCACAACATAATCCGTAAAGTACCAAATGCCTGTGCCGATGAAACGGAAACTACAAGAGTCACCAGGAGTAGTGGTTGTGTGGGTCGAGCCGTGTAAATAATTCAAACTGTCGGGTATGGAGTTCTACATGCAATCTAATGAAACATTCCTTTCAATTCAGTTCTACTCACCTTGAGTTGCCAACCGCTACCAGAGTATGTAACTGTACCATCCGAGTCGTCAATGATGACAGCGCTGCTCGGCACACTTGACGCGCCGCTGAAAACAATGTTTATAGATGAATTTCTTTCATGGGCATGGCCAACTCACGGGCCAAAGCCCAGCGGCGTGACATCCGAACTTCCGGCCAAAGGCACGATCCTTTCAAGCAACCCGGGTTGATTTTGCAACATACGGAATACGAATTGCACGGCTCACTCGAAGAAATCCAAGCCTATGATTCCTCTTAGCGGATTGATACTGGCCCCCACATTGCTTATAGTAATCTGGTGGTCATTCGCATCCAGATCTGGAGAAGTCCATAGAAGTTGCTGGAACAGGAATCCCGATGGAGGGGCAGCAACACCAACAGTCGTTGACGTCTGTCCATCAATTCGTATGCTGGCTGATCCACCCTTGGGATCCCTGTCGCTGTAGTATTTAATTGATGCTCCTAATGTATACTATTAGTTCGCCAAGTTCAATAGACTTAACATCTGGAACGCACCCCGGAAGAAGAAAACTATCGTCGCATCGGGTGTATTCGTCACGGTCATCGATCCGTTGTATCGTGAAGCTGCGTGTCCCGGATTGTAGTTATCCCATCCGTCACCCCCAAATTGAATGCCACCCGGGTTTGAGTTACTGAACGCATATGTGTCATCTATTCTCACGGGCAATTGTCCCAGCGCGAAATCCAAACAAAGCAACAGACCAAGGAAGCCTATATATCTGTGTCCTAGAATCATTATGCCGAGGTGGTAACACAGGAGCGGTCGAGTGCTGATGAAGAACCACAAGCTTATATAGATTTGGGATTGGCCCTCGCTGTTCCTCGCTGTCTGCTTGGTATTCCATATCTGATCGGCATTCGAGAGCCACCTGAGCCTCGCATTCAATGGCTTGACAGGTGCCTTGGAGCGACGGGCCCGTCTAGGTTCGGTGATGAACCGTCACCGAGATTGGACGCGCTGATCTCTCGCGCGCTAATGGGTGCACTACAAGTGCCAAGCGACAGGTTGTTTAGCTTGCGAGTGGTTTTGTTTGGTGCAGTGATTGTCCAGTGAGCTTCAGAAAGGTGTTTTTGATAGACCGCACCGTCCAACCGATTCAGCCCTGGTTTGATGAACGACATCCTGTCAAGGCCGAAATATCAAATTAGGGACCTGAAGAGGCGAAGATCCTTGATGCTCGCGACCGGTCGATCAATGACGAATTTATATTTACGCATGCTACCTCAAAGTTGTAAGTTTGGCTTCGGAACGGGATCTTATGTGTATTCGCGAACAGTTGTATATTCAAATTACTGTACTCGCGATCTACCGTCCAAGGACCAATTTCTAGCCCACTCGCCCTTGTTACCCGAGCGTTTCTCGGCCAATCCCCGAAAATCTACTTGGTACGTGATAATGCCCCATGTCCAAGTGTGCCGCTGAGCGCTAACCAGGTGCTGATAATACTAGCAGCCGTGCTACTTCCGATCTAGTGACCGCTCAGAGGCATACTTAGAGCTGTGGAGCTAGTATGTGCTAGCTAGTTTGGCTGAGTTGGCGCCGCGTTAAAATTGACGAGTTGGACAGATTCTTAGACTGCGGTGCCGAATAAGTCTCCAGACACCAACAATGCTCGCCATATTCGTAGGCGAACCCATGCTTGTACAGCCAGTTCACAAATGCAGGCCGAAGTTAGATTTACATCACCGTAACATAGCACCATCGCTCCCCCAATTTATTCATTTACTCGCTCAATTTAGTATGCTGAATATCATACGGATATTCGGCCGGGTCACGTGAGGTCTGGAACTCCCGGCAGTGGCTAGTTTGCCCTCACTCCGACTGCACTTCCGATTTGCGAGGCGCCTTCCCACGTAATAGTTCACTTTCCTCGCTTTATAAAGCCCTCGACCCGTAACAGCGCATCGTATCGATACAGCAATGCGTACTCCACTTCACGATCATGACTTATTCCAATCAGTTGGCGAGGAAGCTAACCCCATCGTCGTTGTTCCCGCCGATACGACACCGGATCTAACCCCTGACGAAGACGACTCGATGTTCTGGGACTCTGCAAGTAGCCACCATACGCTCAGCACAATCCAAAGTAGAGAGGTGGCAGGTGAGACTTCATTCTGACATGATAGGAGCATTCATTGCTCTGGAGCTGTTTCCATGTCGCGCTCTCCGTTTTCGTGATTCCCATTCGTCAGGTGTTGTTTATGCTTCCGATCAGCACTAACTATTTAATGAAGATTATTTTCGTTCTATTTTTGGCTATACCTTTTGCGCTGATGAGAGTGTCCCTCTCGTTTGGCCTGCCGATTCCACCGCAGAACGACTTGACGTTGTTCAACATGTAATAATGCACCTCTGTATGGGGGGACAGAACGTTCCACCGGCAGTTGATGAGATGTTACGAACTGGCGGCGTAGGGGAGAATAAAGCAGGGGCAAGAGTGCTTGATATGGTTACCAACAGTGGTACTTGGTACGCCTTCGCTCTATTTCTCTCTCTCTGGTTTCATTCATATTGAATAGTGGCGCCTCAGGGTCAACGAGATGGCCTCCGTCTATTCCACAGCGTCGTTCATATCCCTCGATTCCAAACCTCTCATCCCTCACCGGCCGCACTCTAGGATCCAGTTCGAGGTTTATGACTTCTATGCTGGGATCGTGGAATCTGATAATAGCTTCGACCTTGTGCATCTGAGGCAAGGAGTGCTTGCTGTGAGTCGTACCACACAAATCAAATCTTACGGGGGTCAAGCGTTGAATTCTAATGCGACATTTTGCTTGGTTTTCCCGATGTAGACAAAGAATTTCAATTTTCTGCTTCAAGAGCTTCATCGTGTCTTAAAGCCAAGTGGCTATATTATGATAAGTGAGATTCCAATGGAGGGATTCGAGGGTATGTTTTTGCTGCATCAATCATGGGGCCTAGGCTATGATTTGAAGCATAAGCACTGATTTCTTAGATGCTGAACTTCAAGTCCCTATTCATTCCGCTGTCCACATTGCCGAAGCTATCAAGCTCGTCTACGATACCTGCAAAGCTGAAGGCGCTGATGTCACGGTCTGGCATGATATATCTGCTCGACTCAGCCCTGATCATGTACTCTGGGGCAACCATCAGACTGAACTCACCGAATCTTCTCTCGACCCTAACGAAAGGCAGGAGGATACTTGGCCCGCAAGAGGATTTCGTGATATTAATCTACGTAGCATACCGCTCCCCATCGGTGCTTGGCCTGCGGACGAAAACCAAAAGATTTTGGGTAGCTTGACACGTCTCTGGGGTACCATCATGCAGAATCGCTTTTACCGATGGTGATGTTGAAGGGGGAGATGGAGGAGGAGCAAGCTCGCGAATTCATCCAAAAGCTGCATCAGGAGGTTATGGAGGTAGACCGCTACCGAGTCTATCTCGCATATCATATATGCCTTGCAAGGAAAATATAGCCCGCCAGAGTTTTCAAAAAGGAATCATGCTCAAAACCGAAAGGGATAGTCCTGATGTCTGTCACTCTGGGACTTCCTTTGTAATATAACATATACCATAGGTTACCATTTGCGAGAGGATTTGGCCGTGTTACTTCCCAGTACTTTGAGACAAATGTAAAATTCGTAGGAAAAAAAATTGTGAGCTATACTACTCAGCTGAGAACGGTTCTCTTGTGGGGTATTTCTGACAGACCGTTGGTGTTCAGCGGGCTCAACCACACAGAGGTGAGTCACCCACCGACGAGCTGACCCTCAGCACTGCCATCCGCCCACGGAGTAGTTACTTCAACCAATCTGAGTTGCTAGAGTGCTGCCAAGCATGCTCAAATGGCTCAACTTGCAGATACAAAACGAAGCTTCTCTTATGCGATGCCATGAAATATGGAAAAATATGATGCTCCATATGAATCATGGAGTAGCGATACTGCAACGAACGGGACTGCGAAATTTACGGGATTGTCCAATGGATATCACCTGTAGGAGCTGGTAGCACATAATTTTTCCATTGGCATGTGTTGTCAATGACTTCTTTTTGTCACATTCGACCGATGGTGATTTCCACACCGCTTCTAATGGGATGGTTTGTGTTGTGCTGATTGTCACCTTACGCCCACTCCTTGGGTACTAGATATTCCATATAAATGTTGTTGTATTTCTTTTTGTTGCGTGAATAATCCGACGGAGGCTAGGGTATGAAGCTCCCGTCTTGGTTTGTTAGGTACTAAACATCGAGTTCACCTTCATTCCGCCACCTATGTCGCCAAAGCTATTACTCGGCCAAAATCCAATTCGCTACTGAGGGCTAGTCAGAGCGCCGGTTCTACCTAAGCAGAATAAACGCCAGTAGCGCTGCTAATCTGAGCTACCCGGGTGTCAATTCGGCTTAGGTAGAACCAGGGCGATAACTAGCCCTAACTAGCGAATTTGCTTTTGGCCGAGTATAAGCCTGTCCGCGACATGTGCGAGGCCGAAGGGGGCAGACATCACTGCCTGGGACGACATGCTTGCCGGACTCAACCCTGATCATATGCTCTGGGGTAACCACCAGACCGAACTCGATCAAATCTTCTCTCGATAGCAATGAGAAGCGGGATGATACTCGACTCATACGAAGATTTCGAGACATTCGTCTGTGTACCATACCACCTCCCTTTGGCACCGGGCATGCGGATGAAACCCAAAAGACCTCGGGTGGCTTAATTCGTTTGAGAGGTCACCATCATGCATAACGGCTTTAGCCTGCCTCGGCCAAAAGCAAATTCGCTAGTTAGGGCTAGTTATCGCCCTGGTTCTACCAAAGCCGAATTGACACCCGGGTAGCTCAGATTAGCAGCACTACTGGCGTTTATTCTGCTTAGGTAGAACCGGCGCTCTGACTAGCGAATTGGATTTTGGCCGAGTGTAGCGATGCTGAGGAGGATGGAGGAAGAACAAGTTCGCGAGTTTATCCAAAATGTGCTCCAGGAGGTCGCAAGCGCGGATCGCTACTGGATCTATCTCATATATCATGTCCCTTGTGAGGAAACTATAACATGTCAGAGAATGATATTTTTCAAATGAAATCAAGTAGGAAACTAAAGCAGGTAGTGCGGATATATATTACTTTGGACGTATGTACATGTTGGTATAGCATATACCAGACAAAATAAAACCTTCCCCTCCGAATCATCGTACCCACCAGGCTACAGCAATGAGGGCCGCAAAGTTCTCTGGGAAAGTGCAAACCCCACCGCCTACCGCAAGTACCCATAGATCACATTCTTATTATTAGAACATGCCCAAAATTCCCTTCGTCATAGCCGATTGGTAATGCACGTAACTTCTCTTAAAGAGAATGTCTTGTGCTACGATGCTCGCCATCTCATGCCACGTGTACAAGCTCCCATATGCGCGTGAAGGGCCCGCACACTCCTCCAGCATGAAATTCCCAAGAGCTTACGACTTGACTGCTCCGAAACTGCTCAAGACTTGAACACCGATTCAAGACGGAGCCCTGAGACTCATTCAGGTCGCTTGCTATATCACCTTCTGGTCACAAAAGGTGGTGTTAAGCGTCCACCGCCCTGATTAAGCTATACCATGGCGTGTAAATCCGACCTGCGACAGGAGATCCTTAAGCCACAACTAGGTCCAACCCGAATTGGGGATCTGGTTGATTTCAAATATGAGAAACTTTCGGTTCGGCTGAAAGTCGGCTGTCCCGAACGACGTTTGTTGTATTCTCTAGCAGAATTTACGGATCGCCTGTCGAATTTAGACATGAAGCGTTTGGCGATGTAACAAGGCCTGGGGTCGGCAAGGATGCTGGTTGTAGACCAAACAACACAGGGCTTTGCTTTTCAACTACGCCAAGAGTTTACTATCATAAAGCTTCAGACCTTGGACCAGCCAGCCAATCAGAACCAGTTATTCTGAATTGTTGCGTCTTTCGAACGCATAAGGTAAGCATCAGCCATCGACCACCAACTGAGATTTGATGGGCACCGGAAGGGTTCAAACGAGATTATTTGGGACATTACTTGCCAGCGAGGGCGAATATGGAGAACCCGTCAAACAGAAGTGTTCAAAATAATCTCGCTTGAACCCTTCCGGTGCCCATCAAATCTCAGTTGGTGGTCGATGGCCGACGCTTATCTTACTTCACTTGGGTTGGTGTCACATGACCACCGAGCTATACAGTCGTTGGGTTTCGCGGGCTTTGATATATCCAATCCTACTCTGGTAAAGTATTCATACATTTATCTCACAATGAAGAAAAGTTTAATTGGAAAAGCCATGTTTCGCTTTAGTGTCGGAGCTCAAGCTAAACCTAACCTGTGTATCATGGGTCGGCGTTCGTCTCATAGCCGAGCCAATCCCGGCCTGGAATCGCCGAGGCCGATTCAATAGCACAGCTTGAAGAGACCGCAGGGCCAGTCCCTTAGCGGGAACGTGTGCCGGGCTGCCCCGCATTAAATTTATAGAGTCGAAGATAGTTGCATTACAACATAATTAATTGGACAAAGGTACGCAACACTTGCATTTTTGTCTGAATTACACTCGCATGATCCCAGTCTTACATATAGAAAAATCCGTGAAGCTCGTAAGAATCGCTGCACACCATATCATGTCGTATCAGTCTAACGTTGAGTATCTGGGTATCCTACATATCCACCCGCTGAAAAGTTTGCTATAAAACTGAATGAGTAATCCAGCAGCGCACTAATCGACGGGTTGCAACTTACTGTAAGCAGAACCTCTCCCACTCATGGGACCCGGGCTTGAGCTGGTATACTGTTCGACCAAAAGTCTATCAGAGCTCATGAACCCTACCGCCCCCGGCGCCCGACTCACATGGCCGCTGCTTGTTGGGTTCGAATAGCTGAGACCAGACGGCGCTGGGCTCCTCCACCCTTCTTTTATATACGACTCTGCCGCGGGGTACGAAGGTGGTTGTTGAGCTTGTTCCATCCGACGTTGTTCTTCTTGTCGTTTTTCTCGTATGTCGCGTGCGCGGATGAGGAGGAACAGGATGAAAAGAGCGACGGCGACGACTCCGCCGACTATGCCTCCGATGATGGGTGCGATAGGGATAGGCTTAGTAGATGAACCGCTGTTCGAGCCGCTGCCTCTCGTATTGGCTGTGCCATTGCTGGATGTGACGCTCGAGCGTTAGTAGTGAGGCTGTGGAGGAGGAGTAGAACCCCACCTGGGCGTGTACATGAAAAAGTCAATGCTGGCTGGGGATCCAGCGTTTCCAACGTGTCTGACTGTCACGAGATGCCTCGAGTCCGACAGACCGGTCTTGCTCCATGTGAGCTTTTGTGAGCGCTACGCTCCAATCATTAGTTTAACCTTAATCGATCAAAAGAAATAACATACTGGACCGCTTCCTGAACTGGGAACGGTTTGCACCGTCTCGCCTGTTCCGCCATCGACGCTAATCGATACAGGAGCGTTCCCGTCTACGCTATCGGTAAAGTACCAGACGGCTGTACCAGTAAAGTTGAATGTGGCCGAGTCTCCGGGGTTTGTGGTTCTGTGAACCGTGCTTTGCAAGTAGGTCGCAGCACCTGAACCGTCGTTCTATGTGTGTCCCTAAGCCATCAGCGATAAATTTTTACATAATTAATCGGTCTACTCACCCCTTGCTGCCAGCCTGAGCCGGAATACGTAACAGCACCATCCGTGTCGTCCGCGACCGAAGCGCCCGTCGGAACTTCGAAAGCGCCCCTAAACGTCATGACGCCCAGATCAGCGCTCATGTGCGATGCTTCGACCCAAAAATGAACTCACGGTCCCAACTGAGCCGGGCGTGGGTCTGTCCTCCCGGCCACGGGTGTGACCTCTAGCCAGTCCAACCCAAACGTCCCGCTGACTCCGGTTATGACAAGTTGGTGGTCTCCTGGGTCGAGTCCAGAGGTCGACCAGAGGAGCTGTTGGAATTGGAACTCGGAGGTGGGCGGTTTGCCGCTGATGTTGGCTACGAATGCGCCGTCGAGCGTAATGTTTATTGGCCCCCCTTTGGGATCCCGATCGGCATAGTATTTAATTTCGTTCCCTACCGGACCGATATTATGAAAAGTCCTGATGCGAAATATGAATCCAGCAAACCTCGAAAGAAATATGTAAGATGGGCCCCGGGCAGTTCGGCGTTATGATAAGTGCCTTGGTATCGTCTGGGAGCATACCACGGGTTCTTGTCGTTCCATTCTCTTGCACTGTACTGAATGCCATCAAGCGCTGTGTTCGAGTAGGCGTGCGCATCATCAATTCTGATTTGAGCTACGACGGTAGAGGCACATAGCAATAGTGTAGAGGCGAGATGGGCGAGCTGAACGTTCCGCATTATCCTCTGAATGTGAAATTAATATTTGAACGAGGGCTGGGCGATGGCGGATGGACCAAGGGACAGTCTAAAGAGAGGGGGATTGCCTGTGGGATGCATCTTATATTGTAGACGGATCGGCGCTATGCGGAAGACAGAGACCCCTGCCGCACAGCCTTTCTACCTATCGCTTGGCACCTGCGCATTTTGGGAATCCAGCCCTGACAGCCACCGGCAGACGACAGGCCAGACACCAGTGCGCCTATCGTCCCCATCTTCAACACGGACGTGTAGTAACTTTGAAATGTACCAATGAATAAATCAACCGTGTAGCCTGCGCTTCTTCAGCAACAAGCCCGCCCAATGATCCTGTGAAATACCAACAGACAATTTTCGATAATAAAGGATGCGAATAGACCTGGGTTCAGGAGTTTTAAAAATAAGTCAACGCGCCACGACGGGGGGGGGAGGTTTGTCACATGACCCGCGCCAACGCCTCCGCCTGCCACCGGGCATACTCGATTCTCAAGTGTACCTGCCCCTTGTTGGCCAATCGCAACTCTCTGACACGAACTGGGGCAGTGTGTGAATCGAACTGATCCTCCGGGTACGAACGAACGAGTTAGCCGGTCCCACACTCCAATGAAGACTCTCCCGTGTATGACTCGCACGACTGTCCTCACCCAGCCTCGTGTCTGACATACCCGCGCTTTTACGATGACTCTGTGAAAGAGAGCCACCATTCGAGAGCCTTAGAACCTTGCCCCCTCTGAAAGAACCCGGTGCGCGGTGCACCGCAGCCACTTGAATCAATTCGCAGAGATTTTATCGACAGAACTTCTTCACTGAAACCATGCAATGATCTATGATGTCATTGCGCATATAGCTCCATTTCAACGTGCTTCAGGGGCAACGAGCCATATATTCGGTCTCCGGTTGCGAACTCGAACCCATATCATCCAGGCAATCAGTATAAGAGCCATCCCACCAAATACCACGCCAATTATCCCCCCAACCGATAATTTGCGGTTTGGTCTGCCTCCAGCGGGATCTTTGATGGGCGCATCACTGTACCCAGCGAAAGCTTAGCAATCAATGTTTTCGAGGCCCCACTATATCATAGGGATCAGCATGGTAGACGAAGATCCGGTAGTTCACGGTGGCTCCGTGCGGTGCCGAAGTGGTACGGTGCTGGAATATTCCAGAGGCCATTTGAAATTCACCGTACCGTACCGCGAACCGTGCGGTTGTACCGGGCCAAGCCGCGGTGCTGACTCATATAAGCGCTGGCGCACATTATTTGTGGATAGCTAAAACCCGAGGGCAAGTACGTCGGCCTTGAGTTCAGTAAGCGAATCTACAGAATTCTGGGACATTCGTACAGCCGCGTTGGCCTCTCTCGGTGTATATAAGGCGTGTAATTGCAGATGGAATCAGCTCCTAACTACCCCTATTACTTGCACGATTGAGCTTTCAATGCCAACTGTCCTCTCAAAACCTGTCGTACCTCCCGGAGAATGGCCATCCTCTAAGAAGCGTAGAGGCTTGAACTCCCTGTCCGATTTGGCTGCTTGGAACTATTCTGACCAAGAAATAATAGGTACGTATGCAAACAACCTTGATGTCATTAGCACCGCGGCTTTACTCATGGCTTTATGTGTCGTAGAAGCGGCAGAGGAGACCTGGAGATCTGTAGCTTACAGTCACTACAGAGTCGAACTGTGCCGCATATATAACAATCAAGTTGATCCGCCGGCGCCTCAGCAAATGTGGTTCAGGTTTATGTGTAAATACAACAACCCCGACCATAAGCCTCACTATCGGGCTCGGACTAGGACAGGTGATGGTACTACGCCACTGCGTGAGGGCCTCGAAAAGTGCAATTCAAAACGCTCGGCTACATCGACAACCAACTTGAGTTTATCCGAGACCTCTCCCTTGCCATATTCCGAGGCAAAGCATAGAGCAATACTCGCACTATGGAGCGCAAGCTCCCACCGTTCATTCGAGTCACTCACCGACGAGTTTCACCGCATGGAAGTCGACTACTTGCGCCTGGGAACCACCTTACCTTCATCGTCTACCTTGTCTCGAGATGTCCGGCTTGTGCATGCCAGTTATGCCCCACATATTCGAACATATTTTCAGGTATGAATTTCGTCCTCCATGCAGCTATTAGCTTATTTACCGATATTGTTGATAGAGCATACAGTCCGCAGTTCATCTAGCAATCAACAGATGGACAAACCCTATTTCGGAGTCTTACCTGGGTGTGGTAGTTGTCTGGTTCGATGAAATGAAGATGCATCGATGCATCCTTGAGTTTATCAGGTAACTGCTCATAAGATGTGCGCATATATGGATTCAAATGACTTACTCACTGTCGTTAGGTTAACATCCGCTCATACCGGTGAATACCTAGCCACTGAGCTCGCTTCATGCCTTCGTCGATATGGACTCGAGGGCAAGGTATGTAAATAACTATGTAGTGACAATGGATCACCATATTAACAACAATCAGATTCTCGCAGCGGCGCTTGACAATGCCAGCAATAACCTCACCATGGTCCGTATCTTGAAAATAAGATCAAGGGATTCTTGGGAGAGCGATCATATGTGCGGTGCCTTGCGCATATAATCAATCTGATGGCCAAGGTAAGCCATACTGTATAGTTAATACATTCAAAAATGATATATATTAATTTCTAACTTCTTCAGGCATTCATGCTCCCGTTTTCACGGCCATCTAAGTGGACAAAACAGGTACTCAATTGCAACAAGACGGAAGGGCCACCTAAATTGCCCATGCGACCAATACAAGAGTTTTTACAGTTACAACAGACTGAGATCGGTACTGAGAATGAAGAACTAGATTCGCCAACCTCAGCGGAAGTTGACGAGTCGGAATTTGAACACAATACTCTAGTAGCCCAGGAAAGTGTAGTAAAGGCAATTGAGCAATTGTATGCTCACTATGGGATTGCTCCAACCAAACCACAGCTGCAGAGTGCGCAGGATATTATGCCGAAGGCAGGTTTTTTGGTTGTCACCTTGAGTCCATAAATGACTTCCATGATAGGTTGCTGGTCTAGCTCGCTGTGTCGATGAGTCAACGTCACTCACAATCAGCTTCCATGAAGCGATCTCGCTTTTCCCAGCACTCAAGGAATCAGGACGAAAATCACTCTCCCGACGTGTACCGACACGGTGGAGCTCTGATCAACACGCATTGGATGACCATATTCACCTTCGACAGCCAGTTCAGTGGCTTACTGCCCAGCCTGACTTGAAGCTCCAGTGATTTTGCTTGAAGGAAGAGCAGTGGCTGCTTGCCGACGAGTTAAATGAAGTGCTTGAGGTGAGTGTTGCTCCTGTAGTTTGCATGTATCACTTTAACGCATACATACAGGTTTTCGAGGTTCCGACCCTACATTTCTCTGCAGGAAGTGTCCCACTAGTCCATGAAACACTCCCAAAACTGGTGGAGCTGAAAGAAACTCTCGAGATGATGAGAGATAGCTCTGATATCAGTCCTGTAACTCGAGTTGGCGCCCAGGCAGCGCTGAATGTCTATGATAAGTACATGGATAACATGAGTATATGCGAAGTCTATTTCATTTCGCTTGGTGAGTTAACATTACTTTGTGTACTATATGCGCTGGTTTAAACTGTTTTTTTTTTTTTTTGTTTCAGTCATGTGTCCAGACGTTAAAATGAACTGGCTCTGCAAGCATTACACAAGCCAATCTGTGGAAAGGATTCGTCAGATGGTGTGCACTCGATTTCACATTGTCAATTCGTCAGCAGACTCCAAGCCTGTAGTCTCTGACAAACCCGCTGGCAAGGTATTTATAAATATATCAATACCACTCAACATCCATTCTTCATCCTAACATCCGCTCTGTAGGCTACAAACTGCTGGATTCGGCCATCGACTACATCGAATCACGCTCATAAGGACTCGATCGAAGCCTACCTTGAAGATGAGGTTATTTCGTTGGCAGGCTATGGTGGATTATTGCCTTATTGGTCTAGCATGCTTGAAACGACGCCGCACTTAGCTCGGTTTGCACTCAATTACCTCACAGCCCCGGGTAAGTTGATTTGGCAAACAAGTCCTATGCATATATCTTACAATTCTACCAAGCGACTTCAGTAGACGTTGAGTGTGCCTTTTCTGCTGGTCGTTTGACCGTTAATCACCTACAGCATAATATGTCCGCGCAAACGTTTGAGGCCAAGATGGCTCTTGGATCCTGGTACGGCACTCCGCTACTGCCAGAGATTGACCAGATTGCATCTATCATCTCGGAAGCGATGTAACACTACATTTAATTGATTCATGATTCTATGTCTTAAATATAACTATATGACTCATATTCACGGACCACCACAGGGCACTGCGAAGGCACCGACTGGAACCGTTTACCATGCGGTAAATTTGCAATTATACCGGAGTCTACCGGAACTTACGTAACTACCGCGGTAAATACCACGAAGGCTACCGGACCTACCATGCTGATCCCTACTATATCACTGACCTCGGCAAATATTTGAAAAAATCAATTGTCATATTATTTCCTGTTGTTCCATCATGAGTTACTGTGACTACATGAGAACCAGGTGATAGGTTGGTCTTGTTCCATGCGAGGTGTTGAGTCCGTAGCTGAGACCTATCAGTGGCGTTTCAATTCGTGGACGCATAAAAGCTTACCCCGCTGTTCTCTGTAGGTGCCGTATTGATTCTCTCGCTCGGAAATCCATCAATGCTGACTGTAATAAAGGCGTTTCCGGGTTCGTATGTAGAGAAGAGCCAAGCTGCCGTTCCATTGAAGGTAAAGATGCATTGGTCTCCTGGTGTGTTGGTTGTCTGGATCGAGCCTTGAAAATAAGGGTATTGGCTTGGATCATCATACTGGGTCGTCATAAAAATGTGATTCGTAATCCAAGTATAGGATGACTCACAGCCAATTGCCAGTTAAATCCCACATATTGGATGGATTGGTCCTGGTTATTGACTACCATCGCGCTTGGTGGTATACCTCCTGCAGCACTACAAGAGTGTCAAAGCTGTCAAACAACTCGAACCTCCCTGCTCGAATCAAGTACTTACGGCCCAAATTCGGCTGGTATAATATCAGTTTGCCCTTGACTAGGCATCACCCTTTGTATCAGATTAGTCTCTGGATAGTTTATACAACACAGCCGGTGCACATACGCAAGAAAATCTAGTCCTACTTCGGCTCCGCTCTGGTTGCAAATCACAAGCTGGTGGTCTCGATCATCGAGTCCAGCCCAGGACCACAGCATTTGCTGAAACTGTCGATACCTTGTTTCGGACACTCCACTGACCGTGGAGACTTGTCCTTCGACGCCGTCTAAAGTGACGGATATTGGTCCACCCGTTGGCGATTTGTCCCCATAGTACTGAATGGAGCTTCCTAGAACCCGATGGTTATTGTCGCGTTAGTATAAATCCACACCGCAAAGTACAAATGCCACCTCTGAAGAAGAACACGACGCAAGCGCCCACTGTGCTGGTAACATGATATGTTCCAAGATAACGCTTGGTCGAAAAATTCGTATTGTTGTTGTTGCTACTGCTCCACTCTCCTGACCTATATTGAAGGCCGTTGGGGGTTTGGAGCGAGTAAGTGTAAGTATCGTCGATCCGGACGATATTTTGACAGGCAACATATGGGAGGAGAAAGCAAAATGCTAGCGCAAGCGCCGGTAGCACCGTCATCGCACCAAGCCAGTTTGACAATGAAGGGTTGAATAATTCGGAAAGGGGGACAGCGCCCTACCGAGAGGCAGCCCAAAGTTGTCCTGTTATCCTTACACGAGGGCGTCATCGCTTCGATATGACACCGAAACCTATTCCGTTTGGACTTGCGTGCAATGCTAGCCCCTTGACGTTGAGGCGCTTGGGTGACAGGATGGGCGGTTTTAGCCGTTGGGCGCAGTCATTATTATTGAGGTCCCCTTGGATGGGTCGAATGTAGCCCAACTGGATTTTATTTCATCAAACTCGGTTTGACGAACTATAACGGGATGCGCAGCAATCATTCCGCGCTCGATAGTGGCATTGATAAAGCAACCGGCGCTCGCCTAAGGGCTGCGCTGCAACTGTAATATTCTAACACAGTATATAACCAACGCATTGCATTTGGATGATTTGCTGGCCTTGATAATTTCATTAAGTGGAAAGCTCGGGTTTATCGATTGCCCTAAAGCGGCACTCGGCTTACACGTACTCTTGGAGTCGGCGAGCCCGTCCCGTCATGTTGGATAGCATATATGCGCGGTGCTAGGTATGAGACCCTACGAGCCGAGCGCCCGAGCTGTACTGTCGCCTTATCCGACGTGGTTTTTTGCGCCAGGCGTCAAACCGCCGGAAGAATCTGTGCGATCAATTTTGTCCGTACGCAGTTTGAGCCTTTACTTTTTGCCGCTGGGAATATACAATAAATATTCATTCTACAGGTTTGAGATGCAAATAGATAGCGGCAAAAGTACTTTGTACCGTTTCAAACTACAGACACAGCGAGTAGAACTCCAAATACGACCCAAGCCAAAGTTCCCGATGGGTAGTAGTCGTGTTTTCCACTCGAAACGCTGATGTACCAGAATAAGTATACGGGATGCGGTATGGTCGCATCGCCAGCGCCATCAGCATAACTGCAAAGACTTGCCTCGGTAAGATCTTGAAAAAGTCAAGGCCCATCTGATCCCCGCTCGCCCCCGCATGTGTCAGTGTCACGACGTGTGTGCCGCTGCGCATACCGGTTTTACTCCAAGTCAATCGTTGGTTGCGCTAGGGGATTTAACGTAATCGTATGCGGACGTTCTTGGGAGAATGACTTACCCATGTATCGTTCATTGGGCTTGTACTTATAAGTTCAGCAGGCTCGTTATCGACTGCAATGCTGACCAGCGCATTTCCAGGCTGCCAATCTGTAAAGTACCAAATGGCAGTTCCGTTGAAGGTAAAAGTGCATTGATCCCCAGGTGTATCCGTTAGGTGTGTTGTTCCTTGAAAGTATGCGTACTGTCCATTGTCACTCGACTAAAATGGTGTAAGCAAAGGGTTCGAAATAGCAGGCTCATGCGTACTGATAATTGCCAGCCAAATCCTGTATATGAGACTGCTTCGTCTAAATCGTCTATAACAATGGCGTCTGGGGATACACCCGCAGCACCTCTGAAGGACGCTGGTGTTCAAGAAGATAACAAGGTTGGTTGAGATCACTCACGGTCCATAATTTATAGGAGATATGTCACTGGAACCCTCTGGAGGAGTGATTCTGAGGCGAGTCGGAGTAAACTAAACACACATTTGCCACAACTGGGGTAGAGTGACCTACTCAAAGAAATCCAGTCCGGTCTCCTCACCATCCCCCGCGTTAAGGATGACAACTTGATGTCCATCATTGTCTAGACCAGTCCACGACCACAGTTGCCTCTTGAATTGATACTGGCCGCTCTCGGATAAACTGGATATATTGGAGACATGCCCCCCTGTGCCGTCTAAAATGATAGTCGCTGGACCTCCAGTCGGTGACTCGTCGGCATAGCAAGAGATAGCGCTTCCTGGTCAATGAAATGCTTACAGGCTATGTTCACGCGGCGGCATATTTCAGGGGCTCACCTCGAAAAAATAAGACCAAGGCGGCACCCTGTGTACGAGAAACATGGTAGGTTCCGTCGTTTCGATACGAGGCAAATTGAGGGCTACTATCATTCCAGCTTCCTGCCGTATATTGTATGCCAGTAGGGTTATCTAGTGAATAAACGAAGGAGTCGTCGATGCGGACGACATTTTGTGGGGCAGCAATCCCATAGGCAAAGAAAAAGAAAGCCACAACTAGTCTGCTGACAACTTTCATAATCTCATCCACGTATTGTAAACGGAATAAGGTGGATGAAAGATCAAACCTCCCAAAACACCCCTTTATTGATGCCTCGGCGCAACCTACGTATCACTTTGCCAAACGAATCTGCCCATTAGGAAAACTGAATGGCAAGATGACATGTCAGGTCGTACCAGTGCAGCGCTCGTTCGTGATGCTAGTGGCCCCAAGGTACAAGTTATCTCTGGTCGAATTGGAAATTGACTCGTTACCTCGTGGTTTGTGATCGGCCGATCCTTTGGAGATGTGTAGCTTTAGCCGCTTGAAGGATTGCACTCATGAAAAGTCCGTAGGAATACGTGTAACCTGTGGCTAAGAAAACCTCCGCCAATGTTTCTTGACATATGCTTAAGAGACTTGGTAAGGTATGAGGCAGATATCTGTTTAACATCGCTTGGGCTGATATAAAAAACGTCAGCATGGCGCCCCATCGTGATCGCCAGAGCAATCTGAGAATAAGAAATAGAAACGACTAGTGGGTAGGAATGTTGAATTTACAATCATATGCGTGTATGTATGCGCATATTTGTTTCTGTTTCGTATCCCCCTCCCTGATATCATGCGCGAGTTCGCGGGAAACCCCTTTTCTCCTTCCTTAGTTCTCTACCTTCGTAGTTGAGCTAAGGTATCGTATTTTCTTTCTCTCCTCATGTATCCTATTCACACTGTACTCTGTAGTACGATTTGTATCTTAGGTACAGTATATATAGTTCTCTACCTTCGTAGTTGAGCTAAGTACGATTTGTATCTTAGCCACGAGAAACCTCCCTGCGTGAGAAGGAAGCCATGTCGATCCAAGCAAGCCGCCTTGAAGCTTGAGGTCGAGATGGGGTGACGGTGAGGCTTGGGAGCGGAATGGCTGAAAGCTTGAGCGCGCGGGTTTATAATGAAATAGATACACGTAACTGGCTACACTACAATTAAATCATTTAAAGAAACCTTTGGGTTTTCATATGCCACTCAAGCCTCCGGTGCTTCTGTTAGCCAACCCAGAGCATATAATCAAAACCTTTCAGATTGCAGACTTCAAATAATATGGTACTTCTGGTCAAAACTCAGGCTGACTCGATTCCATTACTTCTTTTCAGGACCATATTCTTATTTGGTAAAATTTGGGGCAGCGCAATCCGGTTTCAGCCCCTGTGACGACAATCACACAAGATAATGACCACATGCCAGCCATGGGGGTGACTGGGGGTATACCCGGGGGTTGGTTATGTATGCTTGGTTGTGTTATCTCCCCGACAGCTCGCATCCACCTCTCTACGGGCGAGCTCCATGGTCTTCACCAAAAGCTCAACGGTGGGCTGAACGTCACCGATGATCGACGGGCTAGGGGACCTGATCTTAGAGATGTAAGCTATGCTGAGGAAGGAGAGGCCGAAGAGTCTAAGCCCTTCACAATGGAGTACGGCAAGCTGGCTGGACTCGAACTCCAACAATTACTATACCAGCACAGGTAGAATCGCAGCGAAACATGTGAATATCAGATCGGTGTCCTCTGCCCTGTTCCACGTATATGTGAATGTATTCAATCCACAGGCTAGTAGTTTTCGAGGGTATCTCATGATCAATTGTATACTACATAATCGGGGAAATTCGGGTGCCCACCTGCGTGAAGATTCGTCGAGATAGCCTGCCGAATTACCGCATAACTAGTCTTGGGACGGCGCTCTACCTTTCAATGACAAATTAAAAATGCGAGCGCTGCAGCCATATGCGAAGATACGATCACTATGAGGTAGTTGCAAGTATCCCGATTCTAAATTATCGCATATTACTCGACTCCTACTGTAAATGGATTTTTGGTGATTTTGTTTCTAGGGGAAAAGGCAACATTACCGGCCGACGTCGGTCCTACTAAGATTTTCATAGCCCCAGCGGGGGCCGAGTAGAACTATCCAAGTTAGACTGTGAGTGGGACTGGAAGCACTAAGCACCATACTTGATTTTCCGCTTTTTGCTACGGATCGTGAGAAGAGGTGGTGCAAGCACTATTTGAAACCAAATTCCTCAAGCGCCGAGCGACTAGCTGGGGTTCTTAAAGGGTCCGCCGATGCATCGGCCGGTCCGGCACATTTTGTTGACTCGAGCCTCATTCGCTGGCACTCAACTTCTACCCAGTTTTGCTTCGAAATGTCTCTGCTGCAGAATCCAGAATCTAAAAATGCGCGCTGGGTTATCCAGAAGTTTGGTGGAACAAGCGTTGGAAAGTTTGCTGCGAAAATTGCTGAAGAGGTCGTTCCGTGCGTATCATGCTCTCATACCGTATGCAGGCTCTAGAATCACCCCCCTCCTCTCCAAGCGTAGAGCATACCTCACAGAGGACAAGGTAGCCCTGGTTTGTTCTGCTCGATCTGGCTCAACAAAAGCCTTGGGAACGACCAACCTGCTGCTCAAGGCGGCCGCTGAGGCGCTGCGACAACCGGCGACGGGCGGGCTTACTCCAACTCGAAGTCCATCGGTATCGAGCTCAAGTGGGCTTCCATGGAGCCCAACACCTCGACATATTTCTCACCCTCATACCCCATCCCATTCTCGCGCGGGATCTCCCGGGAGTGGCCTGGACAAATTAGCAGCACGCACAGAATCGGGTTCCCCGCCGCGTGAGCCATCGTCACCTCAACATCACGTATCAAGCACTCCTGCGCCAATTTCGTTTGCTCGTACGGTCGATCTAATTCGGACTGAGCACATCGCTGCGGCTCGAGAGCTCATTCGTGATTCTGATTTGCTACGTGAACTTGAAGACGAGATTCTACGTGACTGCGAGGGTCTTCGCGCGTTTCTCGGTGCGGCGCAGCTTATTGAAGAGATCTCTGCCAGAAGCAAAGACAGCATCCTGGGTGTCGGAGAGCGATTGGCGTGCAAACTGGTTGCGACTGTACTGCGAGATCGAGTTAGTCGCTTACTTTCTTGATCTGGTCAGGCGCATTAATATTTTCGATAGGGGGTTGACGCAGAGTTCGTTTCACTCGAATCCATCGTCCCAGCTTATGATGGAGATACGGATGGTAACAATGTACAACTAGATCAAGCATTTTACGACTCAGTAGCCAAGGCTGTGGGCGAACGCCTTGAGCAATGTGGTCGTAGAGTTCCAGTCGTCACAGGTATGCCCATTGGTCCGATTAAGCTTGCTTACACTGATATCTTGTCTCTACTCATCAAAAAATTGGTTGCATATGACTGCCTCGGTTCTTGCTCATTACTTCATTCTCCACCTCGGTTGCGCCCATATGAACAGGATTCTTTGGCCCGGTTCCTGGATCTCTCCTTGCCCAGATAGGTCGGGGTTACACAGACCTTCTGGCTGCACTCGCTGCTGTGGGCACTCACGCTCGCGAACTCCAGATATGGAAAGAGGTTGATGGAATATTCACAGCTGATCCCCGAAAGGTTAGTTCTTGACCTGACCCTTTCTGGCGACCTCTCATTTCGACCCGGAATGACAGGTTCCTACCGCTCGCTTACTTGAACGCATCTCACCCGACGAGGCCGCCGAGCTTACTTATTATGGCTCCGAAGTCATCCATCCATTTACGATGGCACAAGCCATTCGCGCGCACATCCCCATTCGTATCAAGAATGTCGAACGTCCCTCTGGTGATGGAACAGTCGTCGATCCAGACCCTGATGCTCTCGATGGAATCGTGCCTGATACACCCAAAAGCCGGGGTCCGGTTAACCTCCCGGGTGCCGGACCTGCCCATCCAGACACTCCAAACGGTAAATTCAATGGATACACCCCAAAATCATCAACGCAGAGGCTGCCGACGGCCGTCACCATAAAAGAACACATCCTCGTTCTCAACGTCCGATCAAACCGCAAGACGCGTTCGCACGGATTCTTGGCACGCGTATTCGGTGCACTCGACAGGCACGGTGTGGTTGTGGATCTGATCTCCACAAGCGAGGTCCACGTTAGCATGGCGATCGCGGCCGAACCGATCTCGGTCGGGAATGCTCCCTCTGCGGTTACGCTTGGTGACGAAGATGGAGTCGTTGTCCCAGCCGGGACACCTCGGCCCATCGTGCGGGTCCTCCAGGAACTTCATGCAACGAAGACGTGCACACTCTCTGTTCATCCCGGCATGGCGATTCTGTCGCTGGTAGGCAGGCAGATGCGTCATAGTGTTGGTGTCGCTGGTCGGATGTTTGATACGCTTGCCAAGGGTGGGGTCAATATCGAAATGATCTCGCAAGGAGCCAGTGAAATCAATATTAGTTGCGTTATCGAGGTGAGCCACATGTACTTGATTTGAGGAATTAGGCTGACGTTTTGGTTCCGAACAGGGGCGAGATGCTGTCAAGGCGTTAAACTTGATACACCAGGGACTCTTGCTGGTGAGAGGCGACGGAGTTGGGGGAAGGGGTGAGATATTAACGCTGTAGTGCGATGGAATATCCTAACGATAGGTCGACAGTTGGCCCATGGTTGTACTAGATGGTCACAGTGGTGAAGCTCATATTTGCTAGAACAGCTTGGATAAGGCAGACGAAAAATCTGTCATTTAGATTTCTCTGTAGACTGTTATTTAGCGGACAAAACTACTCTCAATTTCAAAATCAATCTTGCAGTGCAAATAAGAGATGTATGGCAAAAGTGGTAATGGCGGCATCGGCGGAACCAAGGTTTGATTACAACTTGACATTGCATGTGACAATGCTTTGTCGGGCGGCTTACAGCACGACCTTGAGCTTTACAACGTCTTACAGCCAAAGTAAGCGCTAGCAATGGGGCGTTCGATTCCCCGATGCCAGTTTCACCCTCTGGGCCTTGCTACAGCATCAGTGTAGAACAACCAACCCTGGCATTCATTTGGTTTAACCGATACACACCCTGTTCATGTATGGCGACGGTTTCGCTAACTATATAATGACAGCTCCTGGATCAGGACTGTTAAATAAATATCTCCTTGGCTGTCAATTAACCCGCTGTCTTTGATTGCTTGCAGTGCTCATTTATGAGTGGTTCCCGGGACAGATAATTCTGACGAATATTTACCAATACTGCATTATAGTTCTGTGTATTGAATAGATATATGTCCTGTGGCTATCGGTCGACTGCTATACCATCAATTCATCATTCGACTGGCCCGATCTTGGTTTGGTGAAATCCCAATGCACACATTCACCCAACCATCTGCACCGGCCATGCAAGCACCTAGCCATGGAATCTCCGTCTCGGGAGGAGGAACTACGCCTTGCACCAGAGCAAACGATAGGTTCTGGTATCGAATATAAATCCAAAAGTCGATGGGTTAAAAGAAAGAAATCGCAACTCACTTTTGCACCGTCTCCGCCGAATAATAGAGGCATAACGTTCCTGAGGTGTTCTCCAAGAGTTAGGGGTGTGCCCACTATGTGAATAGTTGGTTAGTGTAAACTGATAGAACAGAAAGCTGTCGTTTTCATACTCGAATTTGTTGGGGGCACTGGGTCTTGGAGAACTGGTCCATCTGGAAGGTATATTCGCATAGGGATGGAGCGAACCGCTTGCGCCGCGTTTTGTTCGGACGGTTCTACGATATGACGGTATGTTCAACGACGGTCTGCCATGCATGGGTCGTCTGACATACCCGTGGAAGCAGGTCGATGCAATGTCGAGGACGAATGATGGCCGAGCTGGGGGGAGGTTACACTGCCAGGCGTGCTAGTTGGGAATATCTTTCCAGCAATTTTCCAGAAATCATCAAAGTTGTCTACGCGTTCGTACGAAAAATCAAGTGAGGAAAATCATGTCCGGTTCCTGAAAACAGAAAAACATACGATCTTTCACACCATCCCATATCCCATCTTGATCCGCCTTCCTCAACGCGGTCACCCGTTTCGTGTTGCCCCATCGTACAAAGTCACCCTCTTTCAACTGGCCCATAAACGCGGCTTTGCACGCGTCGACGCTGGGTCCGAGTAATAGTTTCTCCGTTGGGGCGCTCGCCAGGTGCAAAATCAACTTGAGCGGCTGCGCGCGAGGTTTGGGGCCCGTTGTCCAACTCATCCCACCAACGCCGTTTCCACTGCTGTTACCAGAGAGCAGGGATTCGCGGTGTGCGGCGAGGGAACGCACGCCCAGGTGATGATCGTAGAGGAGCCCGAGAGGCCAGTGCCATTTCATTGGAACCCCAGATTCAGCTTCCTCGAACCACCAGTCCTCCTCCTTTATTATGCCTGCAGCGGCTTCATCAAGAACAAGGTCGGTTAGGTGCTTTCGGATGTCGGGAAGGAGCAGTGGCAAGTAAGAAATGCGAGGAGCTTGGATCTGTGGCCAGGTTGGATCGTAAGTTTAAATTCCGCTTGCTCAAATGTCTTGAAGCCAAGTTTGGTTCTCCTTACTCACATAGTAGCTCTCGAGGTTCCTATCACTCCCCGCAGGCAACTCCTTCCCGTCAATCTTGATTTCAATAGGAACAGTACCTTCCCAGACAAGTCTCCTAAACAGCTGCGTTGAGGCGCCATATGATGGCTGGGGCGACATGCTGCTCTGTGCATGGTGGGGAAGAGAAGGCCGAAGAGAGTCGCGCTGCATGGTGGCTACAGACAGCACGTCGGTTGGTCACGTGGTTCTGCGGAACACTTATCGCGCGCCAATTTGTGTTGATAACCCCAGACACATAAGCGTCGGTTTCTGCTCAGTGTATCCACAAGATATGGCCGCCCGCAAATTCCAGTGTGAAGGTTTGCTTCGACATATCAATTCAATTGGGATTGTCTGATACAAGGGGTTCAATTATGTATTTACAGATTCACAACCTGTGTATGACACGCCCTAATAGCAGCACCATGTGACTGCCATCCCCTCTTTCCCTCCAAGCCTGCCAGTAGTCTGTGCTACCTAAATCGCAAAAGCGTTGATCCGGTTCGGGCTTGGCTCATAACCTAAAAATTTCCTTTTTTAGTATCATGAAAGCGGAGTGCACACCAGGCACAACTTCAAAATATCCTATTATCGCAACTGCATGGAATATGGGTTACCAACCTCCGTGAGAATCCCGCGATGCCTGGAAAATATCAAAAGGTCGTGATGGCCCATGTCGTTGGGTCACAATGAGTGTCAATCGCCTCGTGTGATGGTGTGGTTGAGGATAGCTTTGATTTATGCCAGCTGGACGAAACCAGGATGTTGGCGAAAATTGTCGCCAGCCGCAAAGGATTCAGATTACAAAACCATGTGGCAGATCACCACGCGTATGGGAAGCCCGAATGAACCATGACCGGAATATGCGACTCGCTCTGTGATAATTGGCGAGCCTAAAGTTGACAGGTTTGTCGACCCAGTAAACTCAGCCGGGCCGATGTAGGTGTTCAAAGTGCCAATTTCACAGCGATCATAAGAGTCGTCTGCCTGAATGAGCTGGGGTACAGGGCCGGGGTTTGAGGTGTGTGCATCCCAAGAGCTGACCAGTAGACAGTATGTCGCCAGCGTACGAACGATCCAGAGAAACGCTTGGATTCGTGATACGGAAACATTAATCACATAATTCGCGGCCATACGCCATGAGGCTAACCACGGCTGCTAGGGGAAAATACACAGAAGCATCCCTACGGATTATGGTACCCGACCCGCGTGCCAAATGACAGGCATTCGCGAGACATAACTCTTAGGAGTCCTGGAGCTAGAATGGGAGGGGAAAACAAAACAGAGAAATTTTGACCGCGTGCGAAGCCCAGGTTTCTATCTACGAGATCCTGGCTGCTTGGTCTTTGGGCGGCGTGGTCGTTGCTGATGACCGTCATGAGGACCCTGTTCAGCGGCCGATAAGCGGGCCATAAGCGATAGCTCTCCTCCGCCCGGTTCCGTCATACGATCCAGCAACGAGTTCTTGCGAGGAGTCTCGGCGGCCTGGGAAGCTGACCTGAAGGAAAGATCGGTCATGCGCTTACGAGCGTTTGACTGAGCCTAATCCAGTGGACAATCCAAGAAAAGACGCAAATCATCCAATCGTGAATTAGTGATCAGGATTTGGAGATTCCGATAATCGGTAAACCGATTGGTAGATCGAACGGGGTCGGGATCGGACAGGCAAACGTCAGCTGCACATCAAACCCACGGTACATGGCGAATACGTACATCTAAGCTGGCGTCAGTCGGATAACCGTCATACCCCAATCCTTGGTCCCTCGGGGGAGGCATACCAGTTGGAGGCTCTAAAGAAGCGGATTGTGGACGAGAAATCGACGGTGACGGACGATGACCACCAGCACTGTTCATTGACAGAAATTCTATGGGCGCTGGTGGACGAGGAGGCAGACCCTCACGAGTAGCCATATGATTACTGTTTGCAAGCTCACGCTCAACGGCATCTCGTGGAATGAACGTGCGCTCAGGGCTGGGAACAAAGCCTGAAGTTGCTTGGCTATCCCCGTGTGCCTCCGTGCTGGGCTTGGCCCACAAACGTATTGGGCCATCACGGGGAACATCACCACTCCCCGGGCGCCAGGCATCTCCCTAATTAAGCTGTCTCAGTTTGGAGCCAATAAACGGACAGGCTATACATACTTTACTTCGCCCACCTCTAAACTCTCCCCCATTGCGATTGAACGAATTCGGCCCCCATCGACCACGGCTATTCTGGCGATAATGGGGTCGTCCTTCAGAGGTCTTCAAGTCGGTCAGCCCAAGAACAACATTTCGCTAAAAGCGAAAAACACGCACCAGGGGTGCGTTTTCACCAATCGAGGTGTCCCCTAACCTAACAGCAAGGGGAGCGCTGGAGTCATCAGATTGATGAGAAGGCGAATCCGCTCCAATTTTCACGTGCGCCTCGGTAAGCGGAACAGATCCCTCCTTCACTGCCTTCAATTCGGGGGATTTGATCGAGGTGATTTCGGTGTCAGGCTTCAACGAAGCATCGGTCACAGGGGCTTGCAGAGAGGTGATGGGACCAGGACCAGCCATGTTAGGCATGGCTCCAAAACGTGATTTGTGTCGGTTGGAGCCCGGCGCTGCCCGGACAAGCTGGGAAGCAATATCCTTGGCACGGGCCCGTGCAGCCTCCGGGTCAACAGGAACGTGGGGCGCAGGGATCGCGGGAACGGCAGGGTTGGGCAAAGGATTGAAAGAAATGATAGGGGATTGAGGTTTCGGGTGCTGAACCGGGGAACGATGTGGAGCCTTGCGAGCTTGATAGAAAGATGTCAAGATATTGAGCGAAAATTTTCCTACCCACACTCACCAAGTTCATGATCATCGCGACTAAAGGCAACAACTTCTGCACCATCGTCCACACGTCGGCGCTTCCTCACGTCCTCACTGTCTATAGGCGCCGCTCCCTGCTCATCACCCAACGGCTCCGACCAGTTTTGGGGGCCACGGCCACGACGCTCTTCACGGTCGCGACGCTGGAAGTTTGCCCATCCCGGAAGAGGCTCAGGTCGGACCAGCGGCTCGGCATCGACTTCCATATCCGCGGGAAGCGTTGGGTGTCCTTGACGAAGCATCCATTCCCGCTCTCCAGGAGGGTAGGAACGTTTGGCGTCTGGAGAAATCGGACGCGCATACGGAGCCGGTCCTCCACGCCCCCCTTCAAACAAAGGATCTTCATCAGAAGGATGTTGACGATCAGGGTATTCGTTCCTCCGCCGTTTATCACGACCGTTATCGTCTTGTCTCCGTCCGTCGTAGCGCCCTTCTTCATGCGGTGGCGCAGGAACTTCGACTCGCTCCCATGCATGGGATGAACGCTCCTCGTGCTGGCGGCCGCGCTGGTTGGAGTCGCGTGAACGTGTCACCTCGTGACGTTGTGGCCCCGAGGCCATCATGTTTCGATTCCCAGGGATGAACTCATTCTCGGGAGGCGAAGGTCGATGTTCGTGTCCAGGTGGAGAGCGCTCGCGACGGTGGTGAGGATTGGATGAACGCTGGTTGCGGTTATATCCTCCGCGAGAATCGAAGGTGGGGTCATGGCGAGGGAGCGGCGCGTCATTACGAAGAGCATGCGGGGAAAGATGGGGCGAATTCATTGGCACATCTGGCTGCGCCGGACCCATGCGAGGGCGCGGTCCTTCAGCACGTGCATGGAACCGGTCCACTCTCGAGGGGTGCACGTCCGGGTAAATCGGCTCATCAACCGCTGGAGAGAATATTTCTTCCTCCGGCCCAAGTGGAGTCCCGAGTCCTGACCGATGGCGAGCTGGAATGTCGAGGTCTGTGTGTCGTCCGCGAGAAGATGGGCGAATGTCGCGGCCTCGATATTCTTCTGCTCGAGGATCTGCGAATTCACCGTTGGCATAACGTTGAACGAGTCCAGCGAACCGTTCACCTCTAGGGCCCCTGCCAGAATCTCTGCCCTTGGGGAGGTCCGCATCGCTACGCGTTCTACCGAGTTCCGGACGAGAGCGAGGTTCAACATTCCCCCGTTCGTCAGGAGGACGCTCAAAGTTCCTGTTAGGTCCATGAGGGCGGGGAGAAATGGACCGACGACCGTCTGCGTGATAAGCAATCGCATCAGTTGATGTTATTAAGACCAGACGATCAGAAAAGCAAGCAAAGAAAACGAGCACGATTCGGGAGCTCTGAGCTTGGACTTACATTGATTAGGCAGAATTGCATCGGAACGCATGCCTCCTCGGCGGGGCGGCGAGTCACTTCGTCCTAAGCTCGGAGTTCCAGTAAGTGTCTAGTAATAACCAATCACACGAGCCCGAAGTAGAACATACGCATCGTGTGCTTAGGAGGCACTGTATCATGCTCAGGGGGAGGGAATAGCGACTCCTGCCTCGTGCATCGTGCGTATCATCGTATTGTTTGGAGCGCTTAGAACCCACAGCCCTCGGCGCTTGCAATATGCCGGTCCTGGCACCCCGCGAAGAGCGCTCGTCGATCTCTGGCTCAGGCGAATAGTGATCTCGTATCTGGGGAGGCGGAGTCTGGTTTCTGCCTCCACGTCGATCCCAAACTTCGCGTCGAGTCCTTTGTGTGAGTTCCGCTCGACCGCTTTCTTGCCGACCGCTAGCGACTGAATCGTTGTGTGGTTCAGTCCTCGAGTCGTTGCCGCTCCTGGCGAGACCGCGAGCAGGACTCATTCCACGACGTGGAAGTAGCATGGCCCCAGGACTGAGAGAACGAGGTCGTGGTGGCTGCTGCTGCTGTTGCTGTCTGGAATCCGCACGCCCGCGCCGAGCATCTTCTTGATGATTTATTCGTTGTGAAGGAGATTTGGCCCTTGGCGGCGGCGGAGTCGAGGTCCTGTGATTTTTTTGATGACGACCAGACGCCGAGTTTTCTGGCCAGGCCGTACGACTCTGCGAGGCAAGAAATGCGAAAACGACAAGAAGAAAAGAAAGGATGAGGCCGTGGGGTCGCGCGAATCCGGAGGTGAACCGATCTCACCGACGGGGCGTTACGAGTTGACAACGAGTGAAGTATTCCCTGTGGCGGTGGGCCCTCGCCTTCCCAAGAGAACTTGGAATCAAGCCTGGCGTCGTCGCGCGTGGGCTTCTTGATTTGCGATGCGCAAAGTGCGGTGTGGTAATAATACACGGTCAGTTCCGAGTAACGTACTTCCCAATTCGGGGGTAAATCGCTCGATGCAGAACCAGGCGGAGACCCAGACCTAGGAGCCGGACGAGACATTGCGGCTGCTTTGATCGTCTCTCTGGAGCGCCCGCCATAGACAACTGTGTGCGGTTTAGGAGGAAGATGAGGAAACCCAGGAGCAGAAGATTGAGACGAAAGACTGTTCGAATGGTTCTTGTTCGGAGAACTCTCCACTTCTCGGACAATTTCAGGCGTTGGCTCACGAAGGGGGGCATCTTCGTTGTGATGCTCCGCGACGCAATCGGTTTGCAGCATCTCCTCTTCATCGCCTAACGAGATGGTGTCGACGGCATCAGCATCTTCGTCACCGCCCATGTGGTTTCGAAGGTCCTCTTCGCCCCAATCCAACTCTTCTTCGTCCCTAAATGACATTAGATATTCGTGGACCTGTAAAACCAATCAAAGCTCAAAAGTTGTGGTCGAGGTCGGAAACAACGGCAGCCACGAATCAAAGCGCCCTGTCAACACGTAATGATTTGTCAGCGTCATCATGCACGTGACTTGTCGTTCATTCCTCCTTTTGTGGAAGCCGATTTAGCCTAGCACAAGCCGTGAGAGCTTCGGGTCATATCCCCCAAATGGAAAAATACAATATTATATATCCTATTTACTCTCTTTCATATTTCCCGAAATGGCCTCAAAGCATTCAAGACTTCAAATTCGTCATTACAAACATAATTCTTCTTCTACCTTTGCGAAAAACAGCGCTTCCAGCTCGAGTGGCCTCACGCTCCTCTGGGTCTCATGAGCACTGCTTCATTGCTACCCCCACATTATCCATTACAACTGGAAGCTGAGCTCACTTAGAAGACTCATCATAAAAAAAAGTTGCTTTTTTACCGAGGGCAACTGAGTTTGGCCATCCAACAACCGCCAAACTCCCCACAATAAAATGCCACGTTTGTTGTCCACCTGTGACGCAGTATTGGGCGGTTATAAAGAGCAGCTCGAGCAAGGTGAAACTCAGATGAGCAATGGACCCCAAGTACCTTGTGCCGCATATAGTTCTACGGTATTGAAGATACAACATTATATTACAAGTTCAAGGGGCCTTGAAAAAGTACACTCGCTTGCAAATGCAACTTTTCCTCCACCTCTCCGTCTGGGTTAGATGGAACAAGGTCAAAAAGCGAGGGTACATCGTATATACTATGAGCTCTGGCCTCTTTGGCTGCTGGGGTCTCTTCACGTTTCCGCAGCTGGTAAAAAGGCTGCATCTAGATTGAATATACATTCTTACGCCTAGACCGATCGACAGAAAAAAGCTCTGTATAAACAAAAGGCCATCCAGAAGCCTTTCCCCCGACCGAACAACAGAGAATTCGGTCAAGTCTAGCGGTTAAAACATTAACCTCCGCGAATAACCTTCCCATGTTAACTCGCGCTCCATCCCAGGGTATTGGTCTCGGTGGAATAGCCGTTACTTGGTACCTCACCCTTCTACCACCATCCAAAGCTCCACAACATTCCATCTCGTTGTCTTATTGGTGCACAAACGGTTTGATCCCGGCCATTCTCCCCTAATGGGCCAAGAGCGCTCATCCATTGGGCGACGTGTCTGCACATACCTCGACATTCCCTGCCCTGATAGATCCCCTTCGAAGAAGTCCCATTAATATATTCGGATCCGACCAGAAGAGCGAGGCCGTTACCCCTTGTTGGCACTCACACAAGAGCGGAAGCTGCGCTCTTATGACATGGCCGAGTATTTCAGCCGCGAGACGCGACTAGCACCGAAATGAACAACCAATCTGATGCAAAGGCTCCGCAACATTCTCAGTTGATTGAAGATCCGTTTACAGGCACTTCCGACGTTTCCCCGCACAGCATATCATATCCTGGCGCTATGAGAACATTCGACGTTCACGGATCTGGTCGTGGCACCAATTCTTTTCGAAGCTCATTTTTTTTTCTTACTACCGGCGGCGATACGACCTTGATTGATCAATTTGATAATGATTTCTCTCTGTTCGAAGAACAACTTCGTCTGAGTAACCGAAAACCAGGAGATACAGACAGACACCCACAAACCGTAGATCGACATTTTGAGACCGTACAGCCTCAGTTGTCAATCAGAATCATTAGTCTCGATCTTTCCGCTCTTACGGCAAAGCGCTTCTTCTCCGGCGCTCAAGGGCTTCTTGGCATAGGATTTCTTTCCTCCGCAAAGGGTGAAATGATTGTCTTTTTTTTTTTCCTCTCTTGATCGCAACATTGCGTCGGGGTCAATATTTTATCAAGATAGCAATTTGATTTCGAACGAAAAAAAAACTCTGGCATATCCATTTTCGTCCTGTAGCCCATCCCCACGTTGCGCATTTGCCCACAAGGCTTAGTCTACCTCGGCCAAGTCCTATTTCAAGCGATTTGGGACAATAAAAAACGAACGACCGCCATCGATAAGACTGGGCGCTCACGTCGGCCAAGGGGTTCGCCGATAACCAACGAAGGAGTTCGACGCGGCTTCCCCCAAGTCTATCGGTCTGAATACATCCGTCATGAATCAGCCGGGCATCATTTCAGCCCGCTCGGGGGTTTTAAGACCCAGAAGCTATATATTAAAAAAAACCGGCATCGAGATTCCGTAAGACTAGATTGTCGGACTCTGGGAAACACTTGCTTCATTTCGACAACCAGACGAGTTTCGAACCGGAACGATCGTCCGGCGATTCTTTTCGCCTATTGACAGCAGAAGCTTTCGATGAAGCCATCTTGGTTGACGTCCTTCAGTTAAATTCGCGCTAGATGTGGCGGAAGTCGTTTCTGGCCTACAACAGTCCTGTTTTTATCCTATAATCCGAACTAGAAACATACCTTTCTTGAGTTGAAGACCAATCAGCCACAAACGCTCACAAAGCCGACTTCTTCGAGACCTGAGTTTGATTAGATACATGAATAACAGCGACAAATGAGCATGACAAATGCGTGACAGATGACTAAAATACATATGTGACAATAACCGGGTGCATCAGACCAAAACTCTATTCACCTCGACCCCAATCCCATCAATGCGCGCGTGCCATCGCCCATCCTCGGTCCGCGTGATGCTGCAGCACGGTACCGGAGCCAACCACTATATTATGGGAGGACTCGCCCCATCACATAATACAGGATTCTAGTGCGGCTACCGAGCTCTAATATGCACGTTTCATTTCTGGTTGCATCAGAAGAAAGAAGCATGGGGTCAGCATACGACTTGGCCATGGATTGCGTCCATCCCCCGTCGCACAGCATCACGGAATCCAGCATATTGCCCACTCAAATGCAGGGGTCTGGGGGGGAACAGCCCTGACGCCGTCTGGGCCTTTGCGGGAACGTGACGATATGAAAGAAGGATGATGACGTACCTGGTGTTGGACTTTAACGTGCCTGTCTCGGGCATCTTCCCGGGTAAAGCGGACTGCACAATGTGGGCAGTCAAAGTCTAGCCGATCGCCCATTACCCAATCCGGCGGCAGGAGTCCCGCCTTATCCCGTGTGATTAAGCCGTCTGAAACCGCTCTTGCCTACAAGCATATCGGTGTCAGTTGTCGTTGACTAAGCACACATCCCCAACGCAAGTCATTACCTCTTCCCGTAAGTGTACAGTTCGGCTAGACAGACACCCGACGAAAAAAAGAATGAGCTGAAGCCCATTTGCCAACAGCAAGGTCTGACTTACAGATGTCTCTCCAGATCAGGACCTCTGCCCGCGCTTGTACGACACTGTAACCCGGTTACCGGGTTGATGTAAGAGCATCTACCGAGGCACAGCGTCAGTTTCCCGACGACGAGCATGATTCGCGAACATATGCTTTGGGTATATGCCAGCGCAAGACGTCCCAAAATAGCAAACTTGCCTCGTGCGTTGGTTCCACTTGATCCCAGCTGGCCGCTGCACGCGGATAGTTGCTGCGGTGTTCTTTCCCCGGTCGCCTGCACTATTCCCCCTTCGCATCGGTCCCGCCGCCGGATGCCCGCGTGAGACACTATCCTCGGATTTGGCACGCACCCCGTTGGAATTTTCGGATTTGATTTCCGGCTCGTTGAGAGGCGACGCGAGGGGCTCTGAGATCACTCGCTCGCTCGCCGACGGGGATCTGATCGGAGAGGCGGGGCGTGGTTGGTAGGAATCGCTGAGTGGAGATTCGGCGACGTCGCCATCTAGGGTAGACAATACCGTGACGGGACTCGCGGAGAGCTTTGGACCATGTGCACTGGGGTGGAGACCAGTGGAGCTCTCGGTATCGGTCGGAGAGTAGGCGCCAGTGGGTTCCCGATAGGGAGGATGCAAGGAGAAGGTGTTGGAAGCGTGCGTGGCGGACAAGGGAGAGGGTATGGCTGAAACCGTGTCGTGGATAGTAGAAGGATTGATCGAGGGTGCGAGGTTTGGGGTTTGGTCGCTGTAGGGATGGGGTTGGTAATATTGGGTCGACGCAGGAAGGCCAGTGTATTCCACGGGTGAGCCTATATTCGGGGACTGAGACTCGTGCACGTCTGGGATGTATGGAGTTTGCCTGCAGCGATGAGAACGACGTCATCCATATATCGACGTGAAACCTACATGGTGCCCATCTCGCCAACGGGCTGCTGCCGGGGATCGGATCTGGCCAGGTATCTCTCGACGTATTCGCCGGCGCGCAACTCGGGTATAAACCGGTCGTATTGCGTGTCGGCCGACGACGCATTGATTCCATTGCGGCGAAACCATTGGTCGCGGACGCTCTGCTCCCATGCTTGGCGCAAGACGAGGCGGTCGTACTCGTATGGAGACTCCGAGTTGGCGGTACCCGACCACGCCGGAGAATGATATGGCATCTGACAATGGAATGCTCATAAACGTGACAGCAGACGGTGATGGGGAGAAATGAATTTACGTGATAGATGGCGTTGGGATCGAGGGGGACGTCGAGCCAGGCGGAGCTCAGATGCGCGCCGTCTGGGGACGCGGGGAGGTGGTGTGAGTAAGGCGCTGTGGAGTGCGCATGGGACTGGCTGAGCCCGTACGTTGCGTGCGAGCCCGAGGGGCCGGGGGCGAGGCTGTCTTCGGCGAGGGCGTACATGGGCCAGGAGTAGGCGGACATGTCCTGGCGCCGTTCGTCCCGTCGCATGTTGGCTGTTGGGTCCGGGCAGCGCGCAAGGTCGGTCGGCTGGGCGTATATGTGCAGTGTCGCGGCCATAGGGGCTGACCCAGGTCGACGCGAGGCAGAGGATATGTCGGGCTGGCCAAGGCGCACATTATGAGGGCCCCGGCGGTCGTGGGCTGTGTGGCCCGTGCCGGCTGGGGCCATCAGCCTGACCCGGCGGTGTGGAGAGCAAGTCGCGCGCATCCAGAGTGCGGGTCTCAGGACCATCTGTCAGATCGGAATCCATCCATCGAATCCGAGGCTTTTCGCAAGCGAAGCAACATCGATGATGCCAGCTGCAGATGTCACCGTGGGGATCGCGGTCCGCATTGGGCTCCGCGTTTGCCGCCTAATGAGCTCAGGGCCACCACACATCGGGCTTCGCGGCGTTCCTGTTTGCAGGAATATTCGCCTGCCAGGTGGCGGTACGCTTCCTCTTTGGCCCACCACCCTCGGCCGGCCATCAATGACGCTCCCCGGTTCGATCGCATGGCGCGCGCTGCACCACGCATCCAGCGTTCGGCCCGAGTCTCCCCCCCCCCCGAAAAGGCAAAGCAAGGGTCGAACCATCGTTATGTCAACTCGCAGCCATGTGCAGAGCCAACTGCTGTTCTGGTGCGCTGCGGTTTGTTTGAGAATCGCTGAGGAGATGACAATGGCGTGCATGCCGTTTTCCGATCTGGTCGGCCTAGAGTTCCTGAAATACGGCAGGTTATTGAGTAGCCAGACGTAGAGGCAACATCCGCATATTGTTTCAAGGACTCAATCCTGACGGAAGACCATCGGATGTCATGATCTGCAGATACCATATCACACATCTCGGACCCAGAAGACCTGACGCCGTGAAACCGGGATAAATGACAGAGGATCGACTTGGGGAATGCCGTGTGTTCACTCGTCCTGGGCCATGATTCTTGATTTGCAGAGCTTGGATATCGTGTGAATGCGGGGACGTTGCTCATCCCGAACTGTCACCGGTATCCAATTCAACGGCGGTCTCACGGCAACGCATACCCACCTAGCAAGAGGTTCTAAGACCAAACGACTCTAGTATGTGCCCATTCTGACGTCAAAGGTGACTCTGCAGAGAGCACATGATGTTTCGTGCTTGTTTATTCTGCGAGGGCGGTTTGTATACTTTGATTGATCGAACGTGCTTGTGTCTCAATGCCCGAGTTTCTCGGCGTCGCTTGGCTGCCTAGTAATTTTGACCAGTAAAAGTTGTATTTATATACATACAGGCAAGCGAATAGAGTTACCTTAATCTATCAGCTACTACTAATATACATTCATGACTACAATATAAATGATCGATCATTTGTCTCCCGATCGGCGGGCATCGTCGAAGCCCGGTTGATCCAGTTGAAATTCCGGACACACTGACTCCTCCTTGACAGCAACTCAAAGCGTGACCGCTGAACCAGCTTACTCGCTTTTTTGACCCACAACTTGCCCAACGGCTGGCGCCACACAATCAGGTGTTTTCTGCCGCTGGCTCAGGCCCCAGAAACTGTGAGACGGATGCGATGTATAAATAGGTTACATATTCAGCCGTGCGGGTGGCATTCACACACAGCATACCACGCCGGGTATCGTGCCCGTCCACACGGGAAATGGTTTCCGCAATCCCATCTCTGGACCTAACCGTATGCGCATGTACCTATTTCCTCGGAAACGAATGAAATTCGCACTCGGACGCGTGGGCTTTTCGCAATCGTCTCTCGCAGTTTTCATTCACCGCGAGTCCAGAACACGAGATAGCCGACAGCCACGGAGGTCGGCAGCAACCAAGGATGGGAATCGGGCGGATATGCACAACTCTGACCCCCCCCCCCGTTCACGTATCGTTTGATCGACGCGATACCGAATTGATTGAGTCATAGGCGAGAACGGAACGTCAAAATCGAACGGGAGGCTGTGACGAAAGACGTTTCCTTCGCGGTTCACGGGACCGCAAGCCGGGGAGTACTTGTCCCGGAACTGTCCTCTGTCGTGGCGTGCCTGAGCGAGGCTCTTGGTACGGTAAGAGCCCCGAGATTGTGCGGGCTCGGACCTCCGAACGAGTCCGAGATCTACTGGCGAAACAAAGGAGTGCAAAAAAGAATTAATTCAAGCCTATGCTGAAACCGTTTGGATGTTCCTACAACGGTATTGACATTATCTCGCTGTACGGTGCCTTGCGCCACATAAAGCGGCTACCCCATCCGGCTACATACACCCGGGTTTAGACCTAATATAATGGTGTCAGCTCATTTGCAAGTCTGTATCTGGATCATGATGTCAAGGCACGATCGAGCGGCATTGTCCGCCGACGACGACAACAGACCTGCCGCTGGAATATCCCCGGGGGAATGCCTAATGTCCAACTAGGACTGCGAAGAGTATGGAAGTCGCACTGATCAACAATCAAAGTTTGCGCAAACTAGGCTATATTCGCTGCGGAACCCCGCACAACTTCATACGATATATCTCGGCTCCCAAACTGGGCGTCTTCAGGTCAAATCTGGAAGTGAAGCATGCGGCATTGCAATGACGCCAAGAACTGAAGCGTGAGATTTGCATACGGGCAGGTGTCATTGACGGCTAGTCAGCCGCACGTCCCAAATGGGCATTTCGTGGAGGGAGCGCTCAGAGTGCATATGACACAATTGGACGACTCTGCTCTTCAGCAGTATGATGAAATTTCATCCTGATCGTTGACCCGGTGACCTTGCACAGTAATGACACTTCTCGGAGCACCGGAGAGACCAACTCGTCTGAGCCCAATACGTAGCGAATTGCGCATATGCGTCAAGTTTACACTATTCAACCATGCTATATGGGTCAAACATCCAATAATTGACTCTCCAGCGTGTTTGTGCTTACCGAATTCTAGGCTACCAATCAGCTAAACGAGAGCTATCCATAGGACACGTTATCCACAGTAAAATAACACGCTGTTGATAGCTCCGGAAGGGAGTATCATAATGGTGGTTCTACAACAGGCATAGTCGTCATACCATCCAGAGTGATAGCAACCTGCTGCGGAAATCAACTATCAGTCCGACGCTATTTCGATTCCTAGTCGGCAAGCGGATCCCGAGTGTGATATGCGATCAGGATTCTGGTGAATAATTGACCAATTACGGGTTTCGGATACGCCTCTGCTCGTGCAAATCGGGCGTATCTACCCGAGTGGAAAATGCATTACAAGGGTATTTTCATCGGTAACCGCCGTTGTCCCCAGATTTACGATCTGGGCATGATGAACCTGAGCTCGAGCCTTGTGAATCCGGCGGCTCGATCCAGAAAGGTGTGGTCACACTGCGGAGCCAACGGTTTATCGAAAAAGCCGCGTGTTGCGGAGCGTGGGGGGGGGGAGGTGATCTAGCCCCCCCCCCCACGTCGATCCAATTCTGCATTCGGTTTGAAATGGATTTGAATCTTGAGAACGAACGAGTTTTTGCCTAGGGTTTTTGCCTAGGTGGTCTGGATCCATATGAGCCGGTGGAGTTGACTTGAGTCTCCGCGGTATCATCGCAAAAGGCTTGCCATCTTGGTCGGTGGCACCCTGCCAATCAAAAGGCCCCCGCTCGTTCGGCGGCAACTCAAGCCAGGTATTCTGTCTCCTAGAAGACTACCAACCGTCCAAATTCGTCAGGCAAGGCTATAGCACCTAGGCTTGCTTCCATATGAAGGATTTCGAGGCGTTGTGATCAGGGAAAGAAGACAGCATCGGATCGCTTGAAACGCCGGTTGCACAAAGCGCATATGGGCGGCTATTTCGTGCATGGCGCCGTAAAGGTTTCGCGAACCGACGGTGTAGAGAAACAAGGTTTGTTGGGATATGTTTCCCACGGCATACCATACATCTCTGAGCTCCGAGAGCTCCGTTCCGCAATTTGACCCCAGAGGTTATTGTTATCTCAGCTTCACCGTATTCGTGTCAAGTAAATCACTCGCATGGCTTGGACTTCTTGGAAGTCCTATGATAGGTTACCGGATCCCGTTTGTGGAGCCGAACCTCGAGCGAAGCTGGAATACACGATTATATCAGGATGTGTAATATATAATGCCACCGGATATAAGTTTTGGTTCGTTTATGACTACTTCATTAATCGGGTGGCCATTTCATTGCCCTGTGACTGAAGCGGCCAAAGTGAACTGGACTGTAAAGCAGTGATCCGTCACAGAACAACGAGCAGCGACCCAGAGAAAAAAATTGTGCTCAAGAACGTGTGAAAGAATCGCGGGCGGACTCTGTGAAGAGAGTAAAATTTTCGGGTAGGCCATATCTTTGGGCTGAATAGCTACAAGTCGACTGGGTGTTAGATTTGGTGCCACGGGAAGAAGCAGGTGCAGGTCGGACCGCCAGCCGTTTACATAAAGAGAGTTCCCAGTTGGATGGATTATCGACATTCCATCTTGGATCAAGCCACAGCGACGTTTCGTGGGGTGATTTTGTAGTAGAGCTCGAGTTCAGAGTTAGGGGGCCACGAGAGAGCCCGGGAGGTACAGCAGGGCTAACCTTGATTTCAAAGTACAACGGAGAGTCGGTAGCGCGGAGAATCAGGTACGCAGATTGTACAGAAAAGGGCTGCAGCGTGCGATACGCTCAGCCTCAGAAGACATTCTATGTGTGTGAATGTAAGCTCCCAAACCCCTGGAAGCAGTGATACACTTATTGCGAGTACAGAATCAGAGGAGCTGCTTCGTCAACGAGTTGTGGACCTTGAGAACATATCAGGGAGGCTTGCTAGTACAGGTGGCATGAGATCAAGGTAGGTTAAATATTGCCGGTGCGCAAAATATACGTAATAGCGGCCATCACGTGAGTTTAGGCAGCACATCGTTCCATCTGACCCACTCGGTGCCCCCGCTTCGAGAACCTTGTAGTAGAAACTTCTGGCACTGATAAATTGTCAGGTTCATTTTGATGTACAATTAAATTATGATAAGATGGTGTATCGCATATAGGCATATGTTTCTAAATTGAAGAGTAAGCCCCAAGTAACTGAATGGAGGTTTACACGCCAACTCACATACGAACTGTTCCAGAAGCTCTATCTATAGCGAGTCAAGAAGCAACAGGTCTCCCTGTGGCCCGGAGCCGAAAAGAAACAACAAATATCAACTAGCTCATAGGTCCTGACTTTGTAGAAACCAGTACCCGAGATAAGCAGGCGATCCAACCGCGACGCTTAATCGTCATCGAAACTACGATGGCCGCGGATCACTGAACCAACTAGGGTTGCTTTCAATCCCTCAACCCTTCCAGCCGTAGGGCTGTAACGGAAATCGAACGATCATTTCAACGCATGCCGGGTTGAGCAATCCTATAAGAAGGCATGTGACAGACTCTCGAAGTGGCGGTCTGCGGTCTGTCTCAGCTCGGGTGAGGCACGACGAACAGACGGGTGCCTAGCTGGTTCGTCCCAGAACCTCGGTCCTGACGTAACTTGTACTCCCAGGCTGTAAGGATATCTGTTGGTGGGACACCCGAGTAACGGCATCCTAGTGTGGCTATTGTCGATCACCAGCCGCGTTCTAAAGGTAATCGCAAACGTTCTCATGAGCTACTAGGATCGACGGTCCGAACAGATTCCGGTACGCTATGCATAGTTGGAAGAGTCTCACGGGACAAGGGTGCTACATTCAGTGCGGAGGATTCAAGGTTTCGAGGCCGTCATCAGGTAGAGTTAAGCTTCAGCCTGGGGGTGCAGTCGCACAGGCTACGTGAGCTGATTCAGCAAGTTATATTGAGATAGACATTAAAGAGATATCGCATGCCAAGAGATGGAAGGTTTGATTACTAAACGCTGGTAACGTATGTAGAAGAAACTTCGAGCCAAATATGCTGAGTTTGTTCGCAAGGCTCGCGGATATACCCGAGTGATACATGTTGGGTTGATGCCGAAGCAGCAAGTTTTTACGAAATAGACGTGGTGGGTGAATCAACGAAGGCCTGTGGTATATACAGCGCATACAAGTTGTATCTGGGGCTAACTGGGATAGCCAGCCAATCTGCTCAAATCTATCCGAATCGCATTCTGCGCTAAAATGGCTAGCTTATGATTATATAAAAGGGGTTTGAAATAGCGGGCTCAACCATAACTAGATTACCCGTCGTCGGAGTTGACTACTTGACGCGCTTGGCCAAAAGATGAATCTCGAAGACACTCCCAAGATTTGATGTCGCAAAACAATACATTCTAGCCTCGAGGGCAGACTTGTTTCCTTCTGCCTCATCTCTCTTTCACTTTCTTCAGGTTTCATTGATCAGACCTAGTCCTTTCACGACTTTGAACTGGAACACAACAGCCATAATTGGTTTAATCTTATGCGGTCGGCGCTTAGCCTATAGCCATTGTCTCTTTGCTTCCCTCTTGCTTCGGCTGTACTCTGCCAAATGCACAATCGCACCACGAGAGAATCGCTCGTCGTGACTATAGTTAAGGATTTTTCCCGTAATTGTAACTGTCAGTTAGTGAGCGTAAAGATCTCGATGTGTATAAATCGAGTCCAATAAAGCAGAGACGTGACCGAGATGTGCCGTTCCTGGATATAAATGCATTGGATTACAAAACTGGTGCAGCATGCATGCCGAGGTGCTGTAAGCACATCACATTGGCATGCATGCTGCATATCCAAGCGCCGACACATGATCTGGGCGCTTAAGTATTTTCCGATTCTCGGCAACTCGGGCACATTGCCTGATTCCTACGTCGTCCACGCTTTCACGCTGCTCGTCGGACCCACCCGCGTTCTCTACCTAGACTGTGCTAACCTGTATCTATAATTACGAGTGAGTGGATATGCATGGTGTTTAAACGGGGCTAAGTCTTGTCCCAGTTCATTCATCTCGGATTTATCTGTCTCAATATACCACGTCAAAACTATGGATGCCCCTACTCATCTCGATGCCTTTCGAGCCCTCTTGTCGTCGTGTCTGCCCTGCACCAACCGACCACCGGCGCTTCCCCCGTCGCCTGTACTTGGCCCCAGGAGCAGCGATTTGGATGCACTGCTCCGCCCGCCGTCGTCGGATCTCGAAAACGACAGCGATGCCATGTCGCTGCACTCGACGTTTGGGGCCAACGCCCGCGCCCGAACCAAGAAGAAAAAGAACCGGATGCCGCAGCTGTGCGGACTAAACCTGTTTGGCAAGCCGCGGATTGCACTCGACTCGGACGATGACCAAGTCGAGCAGCCTCGGGAACCGCATGCCCGACCCCCGACCGCTTCTTCTCCCCCGCGTGTGCGGCCGCGCTACGACTCGGACGCGGCCCCGTTGCCCGATGCAGCGATCAGCTCGCTTGCTGCGGGCAGCCAACCCCAGCCCCAGCGGGAACAGCCGGTTCGGCGCCAAGAGTCGCCCGAAGAGGAGCTCGCGCGACTCCGGGCGGAAAAGGCCGCGCGCAAAGCCCGCAGGAGAGACCGTCGCGAACGCAAGGCCGCGCAGCAGCTCGCGCTCGAGGCCGCCAGCGGCGAATTCGAGGGCTATCCAGGTTCAGGTCCAGGTACCGATCTGCCTATTTCACCGCCCTCGACGACGACCTCCACCCCTGGCGTGGATGACGTCGATCCGGAGGACGCCGACGCCGACATGGGTGCGGCCGTCTATACCCGCTCAAACGGCCGCTCGAGCGTGGTCTCCGGCTCGAGTTCCGGCACTGGCACGAGCAGGACTGGTCGTTCGCGGGCTGGAAGCAACGCGTTGGGTTTGGGTCTCCACAAGGGTCCTCCCAGTCCGCTTGGTCAGGTCTACGTGTCTGCAGCAACCCCTCCTCCCCCTCCACCGCCGGTGCTTATCGATGTCAGTCCAAAGGGCGAAGCGATGATCAGCTCGGAAGCCGAGGCAAAACCTCCACCTTCCTCGTCATCCCAAAACGACTCTTCCGCCAGCCCAAATGACGAGCCCTTATTGAATACCAAGGGAAAAGAAGTATCTGAAGCGCGCGTACCGCGACCTAAAATCCACATCTCAAACCTAGCCTCGAATAACCTTCCCATGTCCAGTCCTGGTGCTGGACCCGGCCCTCGAACGATGGAGTCTTCTCCCAGGATCGTGGCCACCAATGGCTTCCCCTCACCTCGAGTTGCTAATAATAACGGCGCGTTCCCTTCGCCGAGAATCGGTGCCGGCAGCGGATTCCCGTCGCCTGGGTTGGGCTTGACCACTGGCTTTCCCTCACCGAGGATCGGGGCGGGAGGAGGGAGCGGCGTCGGAGCCACAGGGCCGACCGGGTTTCCGTTTGGACCTGGGCGAAAGGGAAGCGTGACGGCTGGAATGGGCGTTGCGCTTGCAAATCGTGGGGATTGATACGATGTTGGGCTGGCGCGCTGGCGGCCGGAGCATGTATAAAGGACCGGACCTTGTGGAAACTAATGTTTGTGCTATAATGTAGATTTGGGATGGAATGTCGATATGATTCTCTTATGTTGTATGTTGCTGGATCGCGATACGGGAGCCAGCTGTTTTTTTTCACGTAATATACTCTGTTTTGGTCACTAGGGCTAGTCATATGGGTTCTTGGTTGAGCGTGAACTTGCGGCTTGCACAAGTGTCGGCGACTCAACAAAGAATTCTACTTGCTTTGTTTGTTTACTAATGGCGAGACAAATTGCACAAGTCACCGTTGGATATTTGTGATCGTAATCGTCGAACCTGAACAAACAATTGTATAGAAATCCAAGGTGCCAGCGGGTCACCCATGTCTAGGTACTGATGTGGACGGAGAGTCGTGGCAGCTTCGTCCTCCCGGGGAAGCGATCATACTCCGGAGAGCTTTGGGTACTTTTATTCGTGAATTAAAGCTCAAAATTCAATCTGCTATCTCACGGTAGAAGGTGAAGGCCTTGCTCTCTTCGTGTTGTGAGAATCACAAAATAGTTTGCGCTCATGTGGCTCAACTACGAGCCACTTCGGAACCAATCGTGTTATCCGGCCGGATGCGTTCTGATTCCGACCTTTCGTAGCCGCCGTCATCAACAACCTCAACACCCCTTTCGACACACCCAAAGGAAACTATGCGGGTGAGTTGCGTACAAAACGATGTCAAAGTTCTTGGGGGGATATTATAGGCGGATATTTCGACGAGGTTAACAGGACAAACATGGTTGGATCACTGCAATTGGGTTGGATGGATCAAATTTGGCTTTGGCACATATCATCAGCCAAGCTACGCCATAGCTAACTCGTTTCGTTCGTCATCCAGGACCCATCCACTTTCACCCGCTTTGTCGAGGTCGGCCGTGTCGTGCTCCTCAAGAATGGCCCGTCGGAAGGGAAAATCGCAGCGATTGTGGAGATCATTGACCAGAACCGGGTGAGTGTCTGCGAATCCGAGATGTATACGCTACTTTTGGGAAGGGGCAATAAACAGCTTAGGGGGGAATGTGGCTGGTACTCGCTGGGGAGGGTCTATGCTGGGAATGCGTTGGAGACATGCTGGATGCATGCTAACCTTGTGGTATAGGCAATCATCGATGGTCCCCTCACTGGTGTCCCCCGCCAAGCTTTCCCTTACCGCCACCTTGTTCTCACCCCCTTGACCGTCAAGGGCCTCCCCCGCGGAGCTGGTGCGTACATTAGTCTGCCGAGTTGCATTCGAACTAATTGGAATATGGTCTCTCGTGATGCTTTCATAATATCTTCCAACGGACGTAAATTCGTGTTGCGGGATAGGCACTGGCGTCGTTAAGAAAAAGTTTGAAAAGGAGGACGTTGTCGCCAAGTGGGAAAAGTCGACGTGGGCCCAGAGGCGTGCGTCGATTGCCAAGCGAAGGACGCTGGGCGATTTCGACCGGTGAGTTTCATCCTTGAATTGTTCCTTGGATCCATTCTTCCTGTCAGACCCGTTCCATCAACCATGCCTACTCACGACCGCTCTTTACCCAATATTACGTCTGTCTAACATCCGACTGTGTACAGATTCTCCGTCATGGTCTACAAAAAGCAACGCAGGGACGCGGCATTCAAGGCAGCCAAGAAATCTGCATGATTTGCTTTGCTCCTCCTGTTGATACACTTCCTGCCCGCTCTCCTTGTATCGCGCAATGCCCTTCATTACTTTGTATGAATTTCATTTTTATGCGTATGACATGATGTTGAGCAAAGGAGATATTGTCATGCGAGTATCATAAGCACTGCCATCTATTTGTTCAAGCTTGGCACAATAGTTGTCCGATTAACGGACAGAAGGTCTGGTCATATGTCAATGCCATTGTACTCGATGATGACGGTTCCTTGATCGCTTGGGATCGGGGCATTCCGTGTGCTGTATCCGTATGCCTCGGTGAAGATCCTACAGACACAAGGGGGTCAATTTGAGAGAAAGCGTTTTCGACAAGGCATGAGCTAGCCTTTTTTTTTTTCGAGCGCGCGACGTTCCTAGATCCTCGAAACCGAATCGCCGGTAGAATAGTTGCCACCGGAGCTGAAAATCGTCTATATCCGTACAAACAGGTGGCGCTGATCGGTACTTTGATCACACCATTTCGATCCTTATTGTTCACTTTTCCACGGGCCTAGGTACGCATGGTGTCGTCGAGACATCCTCATTGTCTTGCGAGGCGACAATGAGCTCGCGACGTCCGACTATCACACTCGCTGGCCGCTCTCGACGCATACATAAACCTACCTTTCTGTGAGTTTGCATCCTCAAGCTAGTATACTTCCTTCTACTCAGCTACTCTTACTCTCAAACCCTCAAACCCACACTCTCAAAATCATACTCATGGATTCCACCGCTACCTATATCTACACCCCTGAGCCCGTCAACCAAGATCGCGGCGACAGCGGAAGCGGCACCCAATACTGCGTCATCGCCTAGGCGTTTCTTCGTTCACACACCTTCGTTCTGCTGGGATTGATTTTTGGATATTTATGATTCTATGTATGCATATGAATGTGTAACAGTTTTTTTGCCGTCTGTATGCATAATGTATTTGGGCACAATTGTACATTGTTAGCGGGAGCTTTCAACCGAGTCGGATCAAATCGTGCAGCAGTGTCCTCTGGGCCCGCTGAAGAATAAATGGATTGTTACTTTCGCGACCGCCTCGTAATAGGCTCTAACTTGTATTACGACGTCTGGGTTGTATTGTTTTGTGTCTACGTCAAGGTCATTGTATGACCATGACTTGCAGACGCTGCTCAGCAAAGAAACGATGGCACAGGGGGAGTGATAGTCCAAACAAGGTATCTTTCACCCTCGTTGGTGAACACTATTGATAGGCTGATCCTGGGCCCGTAATCTTAGTCCCTCCACTCAGTACGGATATACAAAAACCTCGGCCCACTCTACCGTTTCTGGAATTTTATAGCTGTGGTCCACAAAACCAGTTGGGGAGAAAAATACTTATCACTAGCACCTTATCAGTTCACAAACGAGGGGTCCGACTGCACTCATGGGTTTCGTCATCGAGCTAGAAACGACAAGCTGCCTGTCGCTTCCTAAAGACTTTATCAGCCAGAGATCCCCATTTAGGGTCACCCATTCGGCTTCGGTAGTTCTGGTACTCCAGACAACTGAGCGCTGTTACAGCATCGGCACAAGATAAACCAGCCGATTTCTGCAAACGCGATTGCGTAGGAATATAGCGCATGAACGACGCATACAAATAGCTTGCTGCCGACGAATGGATCGTAGACTCTGATATTAGAATTACTATATGTGACAACAATGCCGGCCTTGTCTGGATGGCTCAACTATGCTTCGCTGCCTCTATTGTTACTTTGTTCATCTAGCCTGCCCGCAGAGATCATGGTTACATAAGAACAACATGTAACTCAGGCTGTTCTAACTAAGATTTGCATCAGATCCTCGATCTTTGTTCAAAATATCCCCACTCTCCGCTCTAAACGCTCCATACTTCTCTCGTTTTTTCGTGGGGTCTCATGTCGTGTTCTGCAGCATCATTGATATACCTCGCGGAAAATCCTCCAGTCACAGGCCTAGAGCTTGGCGCCACATCCTAGGTTGAATATACGGTTAGGAAACCACATAGATATCCGATCGTCGAATAGGGCAGTTCATTGGAGCCAGTACGAGCTCCACTTATTTGATTATTTAGACACAGGGGACTGAAAAGAACGCGAACGAAACAAGTTGGTCTTCAAGCCATCCAGCGAATAATTTATCGCAAAAACCTGGCCACATTCAGCAATTCTAATGTGTGAACATGGCGTGCGCTTTTTATGCGAGCCCGGCCACCAGCAACTCGTGTAGCAGGTTGTTGAGGTGCTCCTAGGCCACTACATCATCACCCCCTTCCAGCTCTATATCCATCACACCCATTTGTGCATTACAATCACCCTCGCCATCCTCGTCTGACTCTGCTTCTTTTCTGTCTCAGATTCTAGGTCGTCGTTGGGCGCAGACCTGTTCAGTCCCCACCCCCTCGCGCTGACAGACGCCACTTCGTTTGAAGCTCTGTTATTGTAGATCTCTACCTGGACGTTGCCCATAGCGCCGTCAAACATTTGAGTCATGTTCGTCCATGTCTAGCTCGACTTGAGCTGGTCCTGATGCCCCACCTTGTCCAGGCAATGGTACCCCTGATGGGGCATCTTCAATTGTCTTATGTTGCAAATTCGACACCATGTCGTCGATTGTAGATAGCGCCAACTCAGACGTCCAAGACCAGGGTATATGCGGGATCTTGAACTGACGCACAAATCCGGTATCCTCCCACTCCACAAAGGTCGCCCGACATACCGATTTGAGCCAAAGAGAAGGTATGGGCTGGTCGCTATTAGAGACGGCTCGGGCCATGTTCGCACATCGCTTTTGCGGCTTGTTGGGCTTATTTGGTCGCATTCCGATCCAGTACAATAGCCGAGACTTGGCCACCTTCGACTTCTGGTAGACGTATTTGGGCTGAGGGTCGTAATTTGGCACAGCCGCAGGGATGGCAGCAGGAGCAGGGGTAGCGCTGGGGCTGGGTGGAGGGATAGCTGCTTGAGGTTGAAGCGCAACTTCGGCTAGTTCCACAAAGCAGAACTCCATAGCTGCAGGCAATTGGATATCGCTCGCATCGTCCGAGTTCGACTCCATAATGGTCGATCCTATTGGCGTGTCGAGAGACCCAGCCGCACCGAGAGCTGGAGATCCTATTGGGGTATCCACGTGTTCCGGTTCCTCCGTATCCATTTCGTCAACTTCGGGGGAGACTTCCACCTCTTCCATACCCATGCTGGCCTCTTCCATATTCATATCATCGTCCTCCACAAGCATCCCATCCGCTGCCGTATCGATATCTCCTTCAGACCAATCAGTGTTCATTTTGGTTCCGGCCATTGATATTTGCCCATGCGATATTCCCTCGGCTGCCTGGCTGAACTAGCTAGTCAGAGAGAGCAACATGGCCGCGATGTGTCAAGGGTGGGTCGATGGGTGGGTCGTCTCGCCTGTGAATCTCGCGCTGTTCGGGACCGGCGGTACCTGAGGACTCGTTGTCAGGCCGAGGCCCGTCCAAGCGACTTCCATCGGGATGACCCCGGGCGTTGCGGGAAGACTTGGAGATTGAAGGGGGTTGGGCCTGGGTGGGATGACAGTTGGGCTTGTAGCATGATGAATGGAAGGGAACTAGGGCACGTCGAAGTCAGATCTATTGGAGGTGACTGGAGCTTGAGCTTGAGCTTGAGCTGGGGCCCCCAAATCGAGATTCGGGCTCGCCTATTGCATCCAGGTGTTGGCGACTGGACTTGCATTGATTGCGGTTAGCGTGTTAGAATAATTGGTCAGAGGTCCGGGTACTTCCGTGGGCTCTCCAGCGGTAAGAACCGAACCAGCCGTTGGGCATCCAGGTTGCTCGGCTGTCAGGGGCGTGACTCCAGAAAGGGTACTCTGCCCATGGCTGGCTGGCTAGGGGCCGGCGGCTATCAAATATAAGACGAACTAAATCGCAATAAGAAAACAAAAGAGTAAGTGTTACCTGTTGCTGTTCTCCAAATTGCGCCACATGTCGACGGGATTCCGCTCCGAGCAGTTTCCAGAAGAACTGGGTTAGGTCCTGTGCCCCAGGTCTCGTATTCGCCTCGCGAAGGGATTGTCCCACCTGGCACCGCAGCGAGCTCGAAAACGGTCTCGCTAGAATCGCCCTTATTCGCGCCCTTATCTCTGCCGGCATTTTTGTTGTCGCTACTCTCCGCCTTTGTTTGCGTTCTCGATTGTGGCTGTGCGTTAGGTGTCTGAGCGCTATTGCTCTCGTCATCCGATCACAGTTCGAACGATCTGGGGAAGCTCAAGCTGCTGGTAGGCGGCTCGGGGGTCGCTGGAAATTTCGTCAGAGTGCTCAATGACGCTATGAGTGGTAGAGAGGGCAGGGCAGGCGTTGGGATCAAGCTCAGAGGCAATAATGGGTTGGCGCGTTGGGATGGGTGAACGGATGGGATGCGACTGAGGGGTTTGTCGGCAATTCGTGATCTGGGGCGGAGTCTGTCGGACCTCGTAGCCGTGCATTTTGGTCCTCAAGTGCTCAAACGAGTTGGAGTTTATGCGACGCTGGTGTGGTGTTCGCAACTACTTATCCTTAGGCATACGAAGGGGCCGTTTGATCCGTACATGCTGGACACTCATCAGTCAGTATGTAGTAAATTCGTGTTTGTCTACTTGCCTTATCCGTGTTTTGATTCAGGGTAATACCCGCCCTATGCTCGCACGGCGCTCCGTTTTCTTCTGTTTGTCCTGGCGTCACCTATTACTGTTCCTTAGGATCAATTCACCAGGTCGTAGCATATATTCCCGTTTGTCACTACCTTCTCGACACTAGCTAACGGCGCTGCACCTCGGTTAGTCAGACAACGACCTCACGTCAAGTGAGCTGCCAAGAAGACGAGACCGAGCAAAGTCGAATGTCCAGACAGCGCTGTTCCAATTTATCATTTGAACTTTGTGATTCCATCCCGGTAAGGAGCTAATGACTTGCCCAAAATGGGATTATCACAGAACCAGTTGATTTCCAAATACACCAGGCGTCGCGCCCAAAGAAGTATACAGGAGAAAATGTAGATATTTAAACGCGGTGGAGGCTTTGAAAGCGTGCGTTTGTGGGAGGAGATAGAGGAGTGAAATGGTCGAGAGCGCGTCGAATACGATTGGGGAGGCGAATGCCTGGAAGCCAAACACTCTGAAAGTGAACATACCGCTTAACCAGTACAGCCCAACCTCAAAAACCGCGTCGGTTGCCAATATTTTATTAGCCTATTTCTCGGTAGAATTATACAAGCGTACACACCGAGGGATCCATTATACGCAATGGCAATACGACAAGCCTGTCCGCTCGGGGGCTCGAGAATAGGTAATGCAAGGGCTCGTGTGGGGTATATCGCAGGCCTAAATATAGCCAATGGGGATAGGAAAATCACCCAAGCCTTCGCATCGAGATTTTTAGTTAGAACGCTGTGTCAAAAGCTCAGCTCTTGGACATCGGCTAGGAAAGGGATTTCACTCACCCGGCAAACTGAAGCGAGCCCTCGAAGTTTAGGATTATAGTGCACGCCAAAGCGCCAAATAGCAGGGTCGGGATTGTAGAAATAAGGGTGGCCATCTTGATGATTCTAAAGCTCAGAAGGGGTCGTCGTTTGTCGGCACAGGTCGCATACAGGGTCCATCGGATTATTCAGTGGTCTCTGCTACCGCGCTGCATTGATCATAGGTCCAAGAGGAGGGGGGAAGGTGGGAGCCCGGATGTGTGGTAACACGCGCCATTTGACCACTCTGAGAATGGAACACATGCGACTAGGATTGTGCCAATGCCACTCACCGGGGAACTCACCGTCACTAGTCGTGGCTGTTTGATGTGGCGGGTGCTTTAACAAAGGTGGGGACACTGAGTGAAAGGGCCACGAGAACAGGCCGAAGAATAAGCTGTGGCTTAATATGCTTGACACAATAATCCACCCATCGAGGCTCTGGAAACTAAATCCAGGTGCACCTCATCCCCAGACATGTCCTTGAAACTCACATAGCTTGCGGCCCTTGGCCGAAGCCCTGTTCAAACTAGGCTAGCACCACTTTGCACCGGGCTCTATCACGATACAATATCTGAAAAGAAGTCATTATGTAGATTTTTTTTGATGAAAGATCTAAACTGAACACAAACTCCGCGAGCTTTAGTCTCGTCCAGCCCAGCAAGATGGGGAACACCAAGATGGCCTCCCACATTGCCAATGGGCAATCATAGACCAAATAAATCCACAGAAATATTTAAAGCAACTCAAGTAATATCGATGCTGATTTATACACTAGGGCTGACAGAAGGACAGTTGGTAGCAAGATCAACGCCAACATGTGAACGCGTCATCTCGCACAAGTCACGTACTTGAAGTCACGTGTGCCCCGCTCGGGTGCGGCTGACAAAAACCCCAAAAGTGTAAGCAAGCTGGTGAGCACTTTGAGTGTTACTCGCAGTATATCAAGCGCTACTCTGACCCATACAAGTATCGCCTGCATCCCGATTAACCCAGAGGCGCTCACCAGCTTGCTTAGATTTTCTGGATTTTGTTGACTTAATCTTACTGCCCCACGGCCAAAAGGCGATTGTCTCGTTGGAGCTAGTTAGAATCTTGTGTCTAGCTAAGCTGAATGAGCACCGGCAGCACGTGCTAGTTTGATCTAGTGAGCGCTCGTCCAGCTTAGCTAGAACCACAGTTCTAACTAGCAAATTGGCTTTTGTCCGAGTACATTGGCCATCTTGTATATATATATATATTTGGTGAACCAACGTTTCTCAATCGCGTAAACAGCAGCCTTTCACATCGTAAGTTCACCTATAATCGTAAACTTGACTGCTTTCGATATATGCTGCTCCTTTCCATCTGGGTCTGCATGAAGCAGCCTCTACAAGATCCTCCTAAAATACACTCTCTGAAACCACTTTGGCCTTCATGATGACCTCCGTCTTAGGCTCCTGGTTTCCACCAACTGCTTGAGTCAGAAGTAACCCGAGGCCACATGTGGATAAAATCTCTGATGGTGGATTCTCGCCCACCCGTTCATCCAGAATCGACATCCTCTGCTCGTCAAAGGGTTCTCCGGCTGCAAAGCACATCGTGTGGAAGTCTCCAACACGAAGCACTTCGGTCTTGATCGTGTTATTCAACCGCAAGGCCTTTTGGATGATGTCATCTAGGCCTTTTAGCTCGTTGTCGAGGGGCACAGTTTTGCCAATCAGGCAAACAATGATAGCATCTATACGCGACCCCACTTCGGTCTGGATGCGCTGGCTTAGTCCTCGGTCTTCGGAGTGGAGCTTAACAAGGGTGGAGTACGTATCAACGCGCCACTTTGCACTCTGCATCTGAGGATCTGGGTATGCAGTTTACATCCACATTTGAGCGAACGGACATGATCCAAGACAAGAGGCTTACCTCGCTTGCGGATCGTCTGGTATATCTCTGACAAAAATTTTGACCTGTCGTCCTCATCCGTGCTGTGATCAGATTGCAGCAGAGGGTAGAACGGGCTGAATATTTCCTCGTGGATGGTTCTGCAGATGATGCTACCGACGGCTAGGTCCACGAACAAGCCCGCTGGAAGTACCTTTCCGGAGTGCGAGCGAAGCAACGATGGAGAGTCATGACTAACTCCAAGCTGCTGAAACAAACCTGAGGAATCATGGCACTTGAGAGCATTCACGTCGTCGAGCAACGACTCGGCGTGATTCATCAATTGCTCGACTATCTCCGATGCAAAATCGCTGATCCGATCGTTAAGGATCTCAAACCCGCGTTTGATAGAGCTCACATCGTGATTGTCGTGGATATTGAGACTAGCGAGAAGCGATTTGTGGACCTTGGCATCATCTGCCATGGCTCTCTTGAGTGCATTTATGGTTTGTTCGGCTGCTAATTTCTCGCCCTCAAGCGCTCGAATACGAGATGTATCTTGGACCATGGACTGCTGCTTGGGCGGCTCGACAGAAGGGGGCGGCTCTACTTCTACCGCTTGAACGGATTGTTCGAGACGAGGGGCTTCTGGAGGACTCGGAGTCTTCTCTGGTATCGGTTGGGGTATGGATTTCTGGACCTCTTCGCGCACCCTAGCTTCACGCTCCGACATGTATCTCTGGATGTCGTTGAAAAATTTCCGCTCCAGGCTACGAAGTGCACCCGCGGGTTGTGCGTCTCGTGGTCGTGCCTTCTTCGGAGTGGATCGAGGATTTGACAAAATTCGAACAAGGTCCTCGAAATGGTTGCAGTCCGAAGGCGGCAAATAACCTTTCCAGAGGTCGAAGTCCATCGAGGCTTGGAACACGGATGAATCAAGCAGTTCTGTGGAAGAAAAGGTATTTGGGGTGTCGCTCGAAAGAGGCAAAATGAAGAATTGATAGAATAGACCGGTCGAGTTTAGATGGGCCAGGATACGAATGCTGTGCTGGGAGTCAAACGAAGGGTTGTGACCAATTGAGGGCTGTAGGTAAATGGCAGATACAGCCCTCGACCTATACGCGTAATTGTCAAGGTACTGAATCATAGCAGTCTAGAATATGTGATTACCCTTTACCTAGGAGCTTCTTGTACCGTTTGACATTAGAGTATTCACGAAGGTCCTGTCACATCACGGATAAATGGCTAGAACTCGTACCCTCTAATTCGCTCACTTCAGTTGGCTCAATAAGTACGATATTATAATCCCCAATTTTCATCTCATGTTCGTTGCCAAGACTGCTTTTTTTATTGGCACTACCGCCGTCTAAGGATCTAATAAACTATAAACGAAATTCAGATGTTTGGATCACACGAAAGTGCCTACGTACGTCATTTGTATGTTGTACATGTGACCCAAATGCTCTACGTATATCATGAGACTAGTTTAACGAAAGTGAGATTTAAACGGCTTCCTCACAAAACGTGAATTTTTGACCGCTTGCGCGTGAATGGTTTGAATGGCCAGGGCACCATTTCTGGACTGAGGTGTTCAGCTGGTCGAGGGCGCTACCCAACGCGCAGTTTATGAAGGCGATGTTTTAAATACGTGAGTTGGTCCAGAACCCGATTCAAGACTCTGTTGGGGTGGTTACTTGGTGATTGGCGAGTCGTGGATCGGCGTGGTCGTTGCCACTTCGTGGCAATCCGGGGACCATTCCCAGTGTCTGGAGTCTTGAGCTTCTCCATTTCGGAACCGCGGTTAGTGAAGAGATCTGACACCCAAATCGAGCGCTGGCGTATTGTTACACGTGTCTGCTACAAAAATCAAGAATCAATACATCTGACTTTGCTTACACGGCGCCTCAATGTCGACCACCTGAATTGTGTTGTCAAGCAGGTGTTTAGGCAGTCATTGAATTGCCGCTCGGTTGCAACCAAAGCTGGCTTCACAAGCTTTGACAAAGGGATGGGTGGCAATATATTTTGTAAGGTGATAGCCACAATAGGTCAAGCCCACGATGTCTATTCACATTTGGGATTCTATGGAACACTTCGAAGGGGGTTGTATTGTTCAGGTGCAATCCTGATGGAGTTCCCCCGCTCTGGATTCGGGTAGCGGCGCCTTATTATTTGAATAAAATCAAATATGTCGGATTCAGGGGTACCCCAGATGAACCCAATATGGTAGATAAGTTCTAGTCATCCGGCGTTATAATGTGAGAAGTGGTCTGCTGCCGGCTGGCGCACATTTTATTTTGATGAAACCCGCTCGTGCCATCAATCTGGGTACAAACCAACCAACAGAATCTGGGGTGATGTAGGGAGAATCAGTTGAGCCCGCAAAGTGTTTACAGAGATATACCGGGAAGCAATATGCCAACAGCTGTGCGAACACGAATATTGATAATAGCATCAACAAAATTAAGAAACACAAGCAGTCCCAATAGAAGAGCCTCTAATTACATTCAATGTAACAACATTGCGAACAGGAATGAGGTTGGTGTGTTTATTTCGTTTGGCAGTCTTTGTCTACTGAGCTCTCAGGCCTCCATTCCTCTTCCGAAATTTAGGAACAAACTATGGCGCTCATAATTTAATTTCCGTTTCTCTACAATCCTGGTTACTCGCTGCATCGTCGTGCATAAATGAATACGGTGTGTCCGCTCCCTCCACACGGGTTGATTGTAGATAGAAAGAACCTGTCGCATTGAAATTGGACACTATCGAACTTGCTTCCCGTGCGGCGTAAATTCAAGTTTATATGCATTCGCAGCGTCCATTATTTTCCCTCCGCACCTTCGAGTTCAATCCTATTACCGTGTGAAACCAAAGCGTGTTGTGAAGTGGTGATCGAGAAGAGTTACCCTTTGAAGACATAATTTTGGGGGTCTGCAGGGAGCGCCGCAAACTTGCATACCCAAAAGGGAGTGGCTACAAAGTGGCAAGGAATACAAGTTGCCACGAATCGGCGACCTCACTCACCTCTTCAGATACTCAGTTTTGCTTTCGCAGATTTAGTTGGAAAGAGACGTGGCATGGATAGGTGAGCATGGCTGTGATGTTAGTTCACTTTGCCTGGTGGCTGCTAATCGCATGCTTTGTGCGCTTAGGGATTGGGATAGCTCAACAAAAATCGTCGTTGGGATCGACATCGGAACAACCTACAGTGCAGCATCGTTTGCATATCTGATTGAAGGTAACGCCTGGAGCAGCTGTATAGTATAGGGCTAATCGTTAGATAGGCCACCCACCGCAAGTCGTGCGTGTTAACAAGTGGCCTGGCCAAAGACGCGATGCAGAACGGGCTAGCATACCTAGTTGGATCTGGTATGACGCAGAGGGCAAGGTGTGGCTAATTATTACTCCAAAGTAATCCCTTCTCAGTGTTTTCGTAGCCTATCAAATTGGGTGCTGAAGCAGCTGATGAGGAGATAGAGGATGCTGCTTCAGAGAACGGGTGGGAGTTGGTGAAGCATTTCAAACTCCATCTACATCCGAAAGATATGAGACCCCCTGGGGGTTTCGTATTATCCAGTGAGTAGGCCGGAAAGCTGATGGGAGTAATTGATCACAGTTGCTACCAGCGTTACCGGATCGCCTCAGCGTTGACGATGTCTATTGCCATTTGCTTCGCTATATGTTTGATCATGTCAAATCATTTTTCTATAAGGAGATCTTCAATGGCCAGGAGGTTTGGGATAGATATGCTGGTTCAATGGACATTGTGATTACCCACCCGAATGGATGGGGACTACATGAGCAGCAACGGCTACGGGCAGCTGCAATCAAGGCAAAGCTGACACCCGCCAACAAGGCGGATACCCAGATCAAGTTTGTCAGTGAAGCAGAAGCCTCAATTCATTTTTGTATTCATTCATTGAAGCTTTCCTCATCCGTTGTGGTAAGTCATTTCTCTCTGTTTGGTGCCCCCCGCTTCACAACACAGTGCTTTTGATAGGATGACGACAAGCTCATTGTATGCGATGCTGGGGGGTCAACAGTGGATACTACCGTCTATAAGGTGAATTCAGTCCAGCCTGAACTTCTGATTGAAGAAACCAAATCGTCCGCCTGTGAGAGAGAGCCAAGCACACGTTGTATTTTTAACACTCACATTTGACGCGGTTCAGGCGTCCAAGCTGGCTCGATATTTGTAGACGAGGCCGCCACCGAGTATATACGTTCGAAATTGGAACATACAGGGTTGAGCAAGAGCGAAGTCGACGGCTATGTCAAGACAGGATCTGAGGAATTCGGCGAAATGGTTAAGCCAGAGTATGATGGGGTAAAGGCAAACAAGGGATTTAAGATAGGAGAAAAATCGTTCAATAAACCGAACATTGGCATCACAAACGGAAGGATGCGATTATCGGGGTAAGTATAAGCCTTCAAAAGCGCATTTAAGTACATCGTATTCATCATCCCCAGCGAGACCATCAAGTCACTTTTTGACCCCTGTGTCAACAAGATTTTGGAGTCGGTCAAATCTCAAGCAAAGAATGTCAAGAATCCTGTGAGTTTTGGTTAAAATTTCGGTGCAGGGAACTCATTCGAATGATGATAGTATGTATTCCTTGTTGGCGGTTTTGGGGATAACGCCTACCTCCAGAACAGCATGAAGGATCTCTTGGGCGATTCTGCAAAATTTACGACCAATAACCAACCAGGGTATTTCCTTATGTACTTGTTTTACATCAGCGTCTCTCACATACACGAATAATAGGGCTAAAGCTGTTGCAGATGGAGCTGTGATCTGGGCAATCTGCCGAAGGGTCATCAGTCGAGCAGCACATTATTCATACGGTGTACCAGTTGCAGTACCCTATGATCTCTCTAAACCGGAGCATATCAAACGCGAACCCAGCTTGAGTCCTCTTGGGGTAATGATCCCTGGAGGATGGTCTGAGATCATTGCAAAGGTCAGCTTGATTCCGCCATTGAAATTACTCACGCTATAGCCACTGCATGATAGGATACAGTTATGGGCACCGATTCTGTAGTCGGAGTAGCCTACTGCCGCCCGTTCATGGTTCCACGACCCGAATTGGCTGATTTCTCAGCGGTTCTATACTCTACAACGCTCCCGAGAGATACTGAATTCATGAAAGACGAAGATGGTTTGGGTTTCCAAGCTCGATTAACATCATTTTCTGACTAGGCCGGGAATTAGGGTCGGACTTACCCGACTTTCACGAAGTGTGCACAATAAGTGCTGATATGCGGGAACTTGCAGGACATCTTGATATGGCATTTAACCCGATCGTTGGGGTGTTCTGGGAGATGTCTTTTAGGGTATGTATCAAATTCGGAGATACCGAGCTCAAAGCGTACATTGAATGGAAAGACGAAGAGGTATCGTACCATCTGTTTGACGGAGGATCATGAACTGAAAAATATTAGGGGAATATACACAAGGGCAAGGCGAAGTCCATTGCGGCTTCCTTGGTTTGATTTCGAGTGCATATTCCGTCATGAAAAAGCCAAATAGTGAATTATGATAAATTCTTCATCACGGCTGTTGTCTTCAGCCGAATGATTCACAGTGAGGGATAGAAAATAGACTACAGAACTAAGTATCGAAAGGATCACGAGGGAAGCGGAACGCGCCTGAACTCTTGAAGGAACTGAAAAGTCACTGGGCCCTGCGAGTCCCAAGACCAGTCTTAAGGTCATGATATTATCGTGGAGGTTGAACAAGTGCGTTCCAAGTGTAGAACGTAGAGCCAGCACTTGGGTCTCTACGGCATATGAAAGATCATGCACGTTCAGCGAATTCGAAGCGTGAGCGTGGCTGATCCCTGAATCACAGCTGTGCACGAGAAGCGGGTCGAGTGGGCATAATCGACGGAGGGATAGAGCCCCAAAGGTGTGGCGCAGATTGAAAGTGATATATTCGGGGGGGGATAGGGGTATGCTACACATGTACAAATTCAATAAAAGTCCACAGCTCAGTCCGTGTCGTGAGCATTTATTACCCAAGAGGGGGAAATCATTTTCAAAATCTAAGCTCAACCCATGATCTAGACAGTCTGGAGTTCAACGGGTTCCTGTGAGGATTGTGCGGAGCGAGGCGATTTGTTGTCAATATCACGGAGAAGGTACCCAGGGTGAAAGACGTTAAAAGCCTGGATGAGAATATAAGTAATGTGCATCTAGTGGATTAGGGAAAAGAGACTTACAACCATAGCCACAACGATCGGCATTCCGTCAAACCAGTTGAACCACTTTTCGGTCGAAATGATAGTCCCATTCCTGAATTCGTAGATTTTAATTCTGTATTCCATTGAGCACAGATGAGACGCTTGACTCACCATCCATCAGTCAACTCGATAGTTCGGTAAATGCTTCGGATGACTATGAAGACGATGGCAATCCCGAGGCCAACGAGCATTAAGACAACGCCTCGCGAGACCACCGTCCAACCCTGAAACTTTTGCAAGCCATCATCCTCCGGGACGGCTGATTTACGAGCGGGTCGGTTGTATGTGTAGCGAATGATAAACTCAAGAGAGAGGAAAGTGAAGAGCACAACAGCGACTGGATGCGTTCAGCATATGAGTTGAAGAAAAATTGTGGGAGGGGTGGGGTACGCACCGAGTTGAATGATGATACCAGCGAGCATGACGTGGGATCCCTGGTTGGCGCCATCAAGAGTATCGGCGGTGGACGCAAGAGCGCCTCCAACCGCCTGGATTACAAGCGCACTGAAATCGGCGATAATGAATATGATTGAGTCTATTGACCAATTGATTAATCTCTAGTAGACGGAATATTGCAAAGGGATGCCACCCACAAAGACGGGGAGACATGCGGCTGTATTGTGACCCGAGCTGTTCTACGATCCTTGGAAGGATCAAGAACATGGCCGCTGTCATGAACGATGGTGCGATAATAGTGGTAGAAATCCTGACCATTGCAATAAGCATGTGTCCGTTTGTGTGTGGGAGACTGACATACTGCATGAGGAATGGAGCATCGTTGGTGGGCTCGAGGTGGCCCCAATAGCGCCCGCTCCATCCGATAATCTCGGTCACGCCACACGTAACGAGCGTTGGTATCATGTACCAAGCGCGGAACCAGAATGCTTCGAATAAATGTATGACTAGAGCAAGACTTTAATAAAAAGGCTCAAGTTCAGGATTTGAAGAAACCATACCAGTCGTCGCTCCAAAAAGAGACAAGAAGGTCAAGCCCACCCATCCGGTTGGAACATAGTTGAAGGGGAGATTCTGGGAGGGGTCGGGTTGTGTTGTAGTAGCATTGGTGGCCGCAGCTAGACGGGCTGTCATGTGAGTATCGTGAAGTCGCCCGTAAAAGAATCATCGTACCAATAACGTTAGCAAGGGGAGACATCGTTCGAACTGAAGATGATGAGCCCGAGTCGTTGAGAAGGCCAAGTGGGGAGAAGCTGATGAGATAGTTGGTGTTCGCCAACGTCTATTTTATATGAGCTCGCATTGAGCCAATTATCCCGCCTACATGGCGGACAGATTCCCCTTCGGGGTCGGGCATCGGATTGTAATATCGGCGAGACCGAGCCGGCGGCTGCTTGAAGCCTGAGAGATCACTGCGCCTCAGTGCCTGGTCGCAGGAGCCCCGGGGTGCTACAGCCCGACCCAGGCGACCGAATCCAGCGCAGCAGTCGTCGAATGGAAATTGCAGCGTATTGGCCCCGTTTATCGCAACAGTGGAAAATTCAGACCGGGAGGGTTGCATAGGTAGTATCACGACACGGGAAGTGTGGCCATCGGCGGTCCCAAGGAGGTCGAATGTTGAGCGTAATGCCGGCTATGATGCGGCAGCCCACCGCAGATGGAGCGGACTGTTAGGTGACGTGGGAGACGAAGGCTAGTCGGGGATACATATTGGATGGATCATTAGCCTCAAAGCGATTTAGAAAAACGCCAGTGCAAGTCCATGCGATGACGCAAGAGGCTGAGGTCACGGTGAGGCAGATTAGCCGCATGAGGACGAGGCGCGATTGTGATTGCGTCAGCAATGGAACGCCGAGATTATATAATCGAGGCCGGCGCCTAACTCTGTTGGTCACTGCTCTGACAGCTGGGGGGCAATGGTTTGTTGACCTCGCCATTCCAAATGCGTCTGAGAAGGAGACATTGTTTCTTAGACGAATTCAATAATTTATATGGCTTCAAGTTGCTTTGAATATATGAATTTATCCACTGCAATAGAGACGTACCCCACAAATTCCGTGTACAAAAGCCAAATGAAGTATCGTTTATGACGGCAAGGGACGCTAAGGTCCTGACTTTCATGGTTTCAAGCTTATCATTCACTGGAAGGTGGTCAACATATAGATATATTTCAGCAATAGATGAACGGCTTAGTCCTTCGGCGCATATATACGTATATATCGATATAGTTGAGTGACGAGAAAAAAGGATAAGTAACACGTTCTAAGCTCTACAAAGAGGTTTCAAAAAAGCTAACAGAGACACAAAACACGATAATGAAGTCACGGAAACCTCTCCCACATTCCATTCAAGTACAGACCAGGAATAGGCCGCCAACGATCGAGGCCTGGCAGAAATATTAAACGCGCTGAGAGCGCAGCGGAACCAGAGTATCATGTCATCAAGGTTCAAAGAATGTTCAAGCAATTCGAATAGACAGGGACCTTGAGCACTCAAGTCCCCAGGATGCCGACCCGCCTGCGGGGGCTGTATCAACGGCGGTCTGATAGCCCTTAGACTCATCTCACAGTTGCGAATACAGGATTCCGTGAGGGATGTGGCTGTAGGAATACTAGTGCGACTACTGAAAGAAAGACGCCCAGCTTTTTAGGTGTGTGGGACGTAGGGCAGTCCGATGCATCTGCTATGCGTATAGGGGCATAGAGGCTGAGGGCTGCAGCGGCAGTATTCGGCTCTTATGGGGGTTTCTTCAATTTTCGGCAGCGAAGAGCGGCGATCTACTCAATCACTACGTTCTACATATTTGATATGTACCTTGTATGAAAATTAAATGAAGTGTTGCCTTACATCAAAGAAGGATATACGAGGCTTTTTTTTTGCTTTTTGAAGAGGTCGCTTTGCTAAAAACGAGTTAGCAGTAAGCGCGCAAACTAGAGGATTTCAATGTAGGAGTTTTGGATATTGATGGTTCAATTTCATGTTTTGTCTGGTTACCGTGCGCTCTGCACACGGCGCATCGGCTGGTCGTAGGCAGGCGAGCACGGTGGATCGGATGTCACGTGACCATACGTTTCTTTTCTTTTTGGTTACATTCCTTCTATTTTGCATACAATGGAAACACGTTACATGAGTAAAGTCAAATCACGTATAGAAAGGCAGCGCCTGGAACGAAAAAGAAAGTTGCAGGTGGGAACAAGCGGGATGTGAGGCTACGAGCAGGGGGTTACCGACGGCGGGTGAGGCGCGTATGGACAGTAGATTATATGGGAAAGGCGGACGAGGCGAAGGGGAAATCGGTCACGACTGTGATTTCTGAAGCAGTATTCAAAAGCTCGTGGAGCTGGAGGTATTTCGACGCCCTTCTGAGCTTCATCCCAGCCGAATTGTATCTGGTGCATTCTAGAAGGACGTGCTGTAGCGATTGCGCTCCCAGTGCATCATCACATGGGCAACCGAAGTATTCCACTACTCCAAACCGGATGTAGTATTCACTGCAGAATGCGTGGCCCAGCGCTACTTGTATTCTACGAGAGTGTATGCGTCGCGTACCATCAAATAACTTATGGAACGGTTGAAAGCAGAGGGTTCGGGTGTCGGCAGCGAGGTCATAACGTGTGCGGAATGGTGGCCCGATTGCCATGCTCGACCCCAATTACGAAC